>JABFFC010000025.1:0-141730 GCA_013623535.1 Fusarium penzigii
CTAAGATAAAGAGATATATTTAATTAACTTTATAGTCTCTTTAAAAGTTAATAAAAATAGCTTATTAGACTTATACTAAGGGGTTAAGGTAATAATATTTAAGGTATATTAAACTTAATATTATATTAAATTAAAATATTAGGCAATCTCTTTATAGATTTAATTAGCTAATTATAAGGTTTAAATTTAAAGTTAAATATTATATATAGTTTAAGAAATTAAGTTAGGCAAGCTTAAAGGGAAAGGGGTTTAAAGCTATTATAAGAGCTCTTAGTGCTATTACTAGAGCTATTACTAAAGAAAAAGCTATTATTATTGCTATTATTATTAAAGAATAAAAAGCTATTATTATTGCTTTTAAAGCTATAAAAGCTGCTACTATATAGCTTTAGTTGCCTCTATTATAATATTAATAAAAAATGCCGCTTTTAATACCTTAATTTGCTTTAGAGTGACTTTTCTGACCCCCCTGTCTGTGCGGGGCGAGCTAACGTTACTTTGGGCACCTATGTTGTATTTAACTTAGACCTCAGCATTGCACCACGTAAATGTCACCATAGACCGGTGCGGAGCTTTCGGCAGTACTAACTAATGCCCCAATCTTGTTGATTCCCATGACTTGAGCTAACAGTCAAGGTTCCAAACTATGTTGCATCGGTGATACCGTCAACCCCTCGGCCGACTGATAGCCCGGACGCGAAGCCCTTTCACGTCAATGCAGGAACAGATTGAATACGAGACTGGCACAATCCTCCCGCTCGCTCAAAAGCTGGGGAAGATCTCATCCTGCCACGCGTTGCACAATTCCTCCCGGTAAAGCATGCTGTCACAAGTATGGCAAGATTGGATATTATCCCCCCCAACTGTCCGTACTCATTTCCCCGCCCCCAAACAAATGAAACCGCCAAGTGCACAGATCAACGGACCGCGTGATGTGCTAATTAATCCGGGGGTCGAGTCGATCAAGATAGTTTATGACGCATTAGTGCTCAAACGGCAGTTGAGAAGTGAATCGGTCCTAAATTGCCAGGGTGTCTATTGTACGCGTTTACTGGACTATCACGACATCGATACTCAGGGGCTGTCATTCAATCAGTCCAGATAAGCCTGCACATTTGGTAAAGCTAATATTGTCAGAAGACATTCGAGACGCCTCGGTTCTTAGTACTCAACTACGACAAATATGGCACCACGGTCTCATCATTTCCTAAACAATCACCACCATGCTAGCACTCATCATGGCCTATCCCAGGACTGGTTGGCGCTCACTATTTCCCGTAATAGGCCCCAGTACGTGTGGTTACATTTACGGTGATCGGGATTATTCCTTGTCCACCAACGGCTCAAGTCCCTCGGCCTTCGCCCCCGGATCATCGGTATGTGACATTCTTCACTCAAGCGACGGCGAGATCAGCCTTGACTCGGATTGCTTTGTCCCGATAGACGAGGGGCTCAAGGAATAGATGGGACCGAATGGTGCGACCCCTACAACATGCATAGATTGATTGTGTGATGGGTTCAAGAGGGCAACATGTCCGAAATTACATGCATATTCTCATCAACACCATGTATGGCGTCAAAACCGACATGGGAATTTTATAACCTCTCGAACAAAGTATAAGATAAATACTCTACGACGCATCGTCCATCGCATTCTCCTCTGTCAAGTTGTCCATTGACACATCTTCATTCATTCATTCATTCTCTTTTTTTGGCACGTTGCATCATGTTGCGACAAGCTGTCCATTCCTTATTCGCCTCTGCCCTTTTGGGCCAGGCTGCCTTTGCGGCACCTCTAAACTCGACCAATGCAACCTCTTCCGTCAAGGTTCATTGGCTCGGCCAGAAGCCCGAACTGAACGCGGGCACTACCTTTGGTCTTCCATGGCCACAGTCTAAGCACTTCCCTGAGACCACAAAGTTCACTATCTCGGGCAGTGACGGTCAAGAGATTGATCTCCAATCCTGGGTCACTGGATACTGGGCTGATGGCTCAGTGAAATGGACTGGCCATGCGATTGCCGGATCGGATGAGGTTGCCGAAGAATATACCGTCAAAGCTTCTGCCTCTGGTGGCTCTGTCAACTCTACTGCATCTCGAGGAAGCGCCGGCTCTATTGTTGTTACCAAGTCCTCTGATAACATCCAAGTCGACACCGGAAAGGTCACCGCCGTGTTTCCCAAGAGCGGCAACGTCATCGTCAAGAGCATCAAGTCTGCCAGTGGTCAAGTCGTTGGCGAGAACGGAAAGCTCGTCCTCAACTCGCAATCTACCGTTGCAAACACTACAGACGACCTTGCTGGAAGTTCCATCGAGCACCTCAACTTCGAAAGTGAGATTGATGAAGTGACGATCAGCGAACAATCCTCCGTTCGTGCTCTCGTCACGGTTCGTGGAAAGCATCAAGTCACAAGCGACTCTTCTCACGACCCCTGGCTTCCATTTGTCCTGCGCTTCTATCTCTACTCCAACTCAGAGTCCATCAAGATTATCCACACTCTCGTTATTGACGGTGATGCTTCTAAGGATTTCATCACTGGCCTTGGTCTCCGATTTGATGTCCCTCTCGAGGGAGAAGAGCTTTACAACCGTCACGTACGAATCGCCGGTGTCGGCAAGGGACTTCTTAGTGAGGCCGTCAAGGGCATCACCGGTCTCCGAAGAGATCCTGGCGCTGCCGTTAAGACCGCTCAGTTCGAGGGACGAGAGCTTCCTGACCCTAGCACTTGGGATGTTCGAGTCACTTCTAGACTTCACTGGATTCCAGCTTGGGAAGACTACAGCCTAAGCCAACTCTCCCCAGACGGTTTCACACTCAAGAAACGTACCAAGGCCGGACAGAGCTGGGTCAACATTCCAGGAGGAACTCGTGCTGAGGGACTCGCATACCTTGGAGGCGCCACCAAAGGTGGTCTAGCTGTTGGCCTCCGTGATTTCTGGAAGCGTTACCCTACCGGCATTGACATCTCCAACGCTGCTTCTGATACTGGTAGCATTACTCTTTGGCTCTACTCCCCATCTGCTGAGCCATTGGACCTTCGACCTTATCACGATGGTCTTGGTCAAGAAGACTACACGGACCAGCTCGACGCTCTTGAAATTACCTACGAAGACTGGGAAGAAGGCTTTGACACTCCTTACGGTATCGCTAGAACCAGCGAGTTCTACCTGACTGCTTTCGACAAGACACCCATTCAGGATACTCTTGCTGAATATGTCCACTTTGCCAACAACCCCCCAGTTCTCCTGGCCGAGCCTGAGTATATCCGTGATACTCACGCCCTCGGATCTAACTGGGACCTTCCTGATACCTCATCCGAGCTCTCCGCCACTCTCGAGAAGCATCTCGACTTCCTTGCCAAGTTCTACCAGGACCAGGTTGACCAACGTCGATGGTATGGCTTCCTCGACTATGGTGACTTCATGCACACCTACAACACTGATCTTCACACTTGGCGGTACGATATTGGCGGCTACGCTTGGGATAACTCTGAACTTTCCCCAGATCTCTTCTTCTGGCAGCAGTTCCTGCGAACTGGCCGTGAAGACCTGTTCCGCTTCGCTGAAGCTCTGACTCGCCACACTGGAGAGGTTGATGTCTACCATCTTGGTAAATGGAAGGGTCTGGGAACTCGACACGGAGTTCAGCACTGGGGCGACAGCGCCAAGCAGGCACGTATCTCGCAGCCTCAGTACCGAAAGTACTTCTTCTACCTCTCCGGTGGTGATGAGCGTATCGGTGAGCTCCTCGAGGAACTCCTCGATACGGACGAGACATATGGTGTCCTCGATCCCCAGCGCAAGGTCCGCACTGACGGATGGGTTCCAACGCCTAACTCCACCGTTGCCTTCGGTCTTGGAACCGACTGGGGTGCGCTTGCTGGTGGATGGCTCATCGATTGGGAGCGACGAACACCTCGCTGGGAAGAATCCAAGACTAAACTCACGAACACACTGAAGGGAATTGCCAATCTCAAGAACGGTTTCGTGACTGGCAATGCCCTTTATGACCTCGGTGAATGGACTCTGGGACCACCTCCTGCTGACCCTGACAACAAGGGTATCATCAACATTTCACACTTGTCTGCTGTCTTTGGTCTTCCCGAGGTTGTTTCCGAGCTGATTGAATATTACGGCGATTCCCTCCCTGAAGGCTTTGAGCAAGCTTGGTTGGATTACTGCTTCTACTACAACTCCAACGCCGATGAGCAAAAAGCTCGCTATGGAGCCAGCTTCTCCAAAGTCAGTCTCAAACAGGGCCACTCACGCTTGACGGCATATGCAGCACACAAGTTGGACAACGCTACCATTGCTGACCGAGCCTGGACTGCTTTCTTTGAAACTGATGGATTTACTCAAGCTCTCCCCTGGACCAGCGTTCACCTTAACGGTACCGAGGTCCTGGTTCCTATTGATGAGGCTTCGTGGATCACCACCAATGATGTTGCTCAGTATGGATTGGCTGTGATTCAGAACCTTGCTTATGCCAGGGACGCACTTGATTCGTATAGTGCGTGATGGTTGATTTTATGAGATGTGGGATGACGGATTCTTATGAATATTTGGACCTTTTGATTCTTCTTGTATACATAGTTATATAGTCACAGCCCTGCTCGGACATTTCTTTTATATAGTCATTGTATCAAACTCAAGTACATATTACGGAACCTGCCGAAGAAACCGATGAACGAGTAGTGACAATACCTACTGCATGGACTGCCAGTCACGATGCATTGAGCACATGTGCGTCGTCGCAGCTGCAAAACATATGCACACGTAGCGTTGGTGATCTACAGAATTTAATAAAGAAACTCCTTTCAAAAGTGACTGAGTAGTGTAGTCAGGATTTCTGCACGTCAAGTCATTTGGTTTACTGGGAACGTTGTTTGGCGGGTCAGTTTACTGCAGGTGATACTCGAAGTCATCACAGACATCACAGACACAGACAGTTTCTGTTGCATTAAAAGCTTATCCCAAGTCAAACGATGGTTCGTGTCAACACCATACTGTACAGACTTCACGTTCATACAGGGTAGGACTATGCATGCCAAGGGACAGTTTTAATCTTGAATGGGTATATTCATTGAATGATCTTAACTATTTTTCATTTGTGTGGTCCTTGTGAGGTCAATAGTCGGTCAACCATCTACTCAGCCACTGCACCCATATTAGTAACTGTCGGAACCAAAGCCATTCCAGAGTAACTTACGGAAGATCAAAACACCAGCATCGTTGCCAATGCGCTCGGCGAGGTTGAGGTCGGCAGCAACCTGCTCTCCGTCAAGGTTACCAAGGTTGGCGCGGAGGATGGGGACAGAGTCGTCTCCCTCGAGTTCGAAGCTGATGTCCTCGGCAGAGTCGGCAAAGTCTAAAAACATGGTTAACGACCAAGCAAAGGACGAATGGAGATATAAAAGGTGGACTCACTCTCGCCTCCCCACTGGAAAGAGCCATTGTCATTTCCGATGTAGTAGTTGAGATCGAGCTCAGCATCGACCATTTCACCCTCGCCGTTGCCGAGCTTAGCCTTGAGGATGTGGCCGTCCTCGAGCTCGATGTCCTCAGCGCTGAGATGGAAAGACATGATGAATTGTGTAGAGTGTTGTGGAGTTGTGTGGTGAGTTGTTGAGGTGATTGTCGAGGATGTCAAGTTGAAGCGGTCTGCACAGGTTTAGGGGTAATTTATATCGCAAGATCTATCAACTCATCTATTTGACAATTGACAATGATTAACAGTCAACTACTTCCATCCCCTCAATAAGCCTTTGGATGCCTCCTCAGCTTGGCGCATAGCCCATGAAACGGAAAGACGGCATGCCCTGACCCTTGGCCATGTTTGCCTATGTGAGGTGCATCTTGTGGAACAGCGTGTGAACAAGTCGCAACCACAGAAAAAAAAATACCAAGATTGAACTAAACGGTCCACGAGCGACCACGTCTCGCGCCGACCCGCAAGTGCGAGGGGGGCTCCTAACGTTCCACTAGTTCTTCTCCGACAAGTCCCCAGGAGCGAAAGCCAAGACTTGGCCAAGCATCAAAGGTGGAGGTCAGAAGCGCTGTTGTCGCAAAGATACTGGCTCATCCTCCGTCTCGTGCTTGTCTTCCTGTGCAGTCCGTGATCTGAAGGAGGGGAAGTTGCGTCAAGGGCGAGGTGCATGCGTTTGGGTGGTTTAGAGGATACATGTCTGGTACACTTGTCAACTGTACTGTACAGTACCCGTAAAACCCCAGCGGAGTTGACAAGGGTAGACGCATTTCTTTACTGCTGAGGCGCAGCAGATAAGGGGTCCAGCAGGGGGGACCTGAGAGGTAAGCAGAGTGTCATTGAGGGTAGAGGGCGGCTGTATGTAAATAATAGGGGTTGCTGAATCTTGGCATACATCGTTGGTGAAGAGTGAGGCAGCCCGAGATGGAACTTTGGTGGTGATTTGGTGTTGCGATTGAATAGGTGGCATTTCTGACATGCAGGAGAATTGGTCAGACTTTATTGTCCTTTGTCCTATTGTTCAGTCGCGTACTAGTATCCTGACACTCATGGGATTCTCGACCATTGTTGCCAACCTCTGAATTGATATTAATCGAGGGCTTGCGTGACAACCTCCAGAAGACCGATTTGGTATTTGTGGTCATAACCCCTCCTGTCATGAAGCCATCATACGTTGTTACACGAGCATGATTCCAGTTAGAATGCTCGTATTTCTAAGTATTCTACTTCTATCCCATCTATTCCTCTCGCGGTATCTTGGCCGGCACAAGCAACGTCTGCGGCGCCCTCACCTTGATCTGCTGTGTAACCCAACCTTGCATCCTCTTGAGCTGACTTAGCGAGAACTCTACTGCTTTGAAATACCCTTCATCCCAGATGGCCTGACTGACCGGATTCAAAGCCACCAGACTCGCCTCAATGTGAGCAAGGTAAACCTGCATCCCACGCAACGCCCCCAAAACTTCGAGCGACTCAAATTGGTTGCCCTCGTGGCGCTGAGGGAACATGGCATCACGGAGATGATGTGCAGTATGACGACCAGTATCCTTGTTCTCGCCGTACTTGTCCACATACGGCTTCAGTTTCTTGTGGATAGTCTGAGTGATGTGTCGGAGAATGCGAACGCCGCTGTGAGCTTCTGAGTCGTTGATGAAGTTGGTCAAGAGCTGTTCGCAAATCTCCAAGAACAGCGTGACAGTTTCATATGTCTCGCCTAGCCAGACAATCATACAGCGCTCACGGTTGCTGAGGTCATCTTTGGTTACTGTGGATGTGTTGCCGTCTTTCTTATCAAGCTTGCGAATGGCCACTGATTGTTGTTCTGGGGCCTGGCATTTTGAAGACTCCTTGGAAGCAGCGAGCTTTTCGATCTTGATGGCCCCAGATTTGAAGGTTGGCTGCTTAGAGATGGGGTCCCATTCAACTATAGTCGAGTCAGCGATGTTCATTACACTCCAGCTTGATACCGATACTCACCAATCGTCAGTTCGTTGGCTGCCCTTGACCTCCCATCCTTTGAGTCGAAATAACCAAAATGAAAGGGGATAAAAGCTTGGCCAGACCCAATCTTTCCGACGGCAGCTCTGAGTTCAATTTGTCCTCTTCTCGACTTGACAACAACTATCTCTCCATCCTCGACGCCAAATTTCTTAGCATCCCGCTCTGAGATCCTGACCTCTGGGTCTGGACATGCTTCTTGCAGTGCTGTTCTACCAGTCTTGGTTCGTGTATGGAAATGGTAGACATTTCGACCAGTGGATAATCTGAGAGGATACTCTTCGTCCGGACTCTCAAAGCTGGGTATGTAATGGCATGTTTTGAGAATAGCCCTTCCAGCAGGGTTGAGGCTTTCGTAGTATTCCTTCGAGTATGGAACACCCGTCTGAAGGTCGTGACCCCAGCTTTCACAGTAATCAATGTCAGTGAAAAAATGACCGTCCGAGAAGAGTCGTTCCTTTCCAGCAGGATAGTCAGCATTGCATGGCCACTGGATTCCCGATCCTCCTGTCAGCTTCTCATAGCTCATGCCCGTGTAGTCGCATGGTCTGCCAGCTGAGAGTTTCTTCCAGGCCTCAAAAACTTCTTCAGGTTCAGACCAAGGGATAAGGTCACCGCCCTCTTTGTTCTTAAATCCCATCCTTCTACTGTAGTCCAAGAAAATGTTTAGATCTGACTTGGCTTCACCTGGCGGGTCAATGGCTTTGTGAGAAAGATGGACGGTTCTGTCTACATTTGTAAAGCATCCAGTCTTTTCTCCCCACTGAGCAGCTGGGAGAACCACGTCGGCGAGAGCGGCAGTCTCGGTCATGTAAATATCCTGACAGACCACAAAGAGTTCTGGCATAGTGAAGATGTCTCGAATCCGAGGTAGGTTTGGCAAGCTGACCAAAGGGTTGGTGCCCGAGACCCAGATCATACGAATTGAGCCTGACTCCATGTAAGTGAGCATGTTGTGAATATGCGTGGGCTCGTTCCAATGAGGGACTTTGATGGGATCAATGTTCCACAAGCGAGCCAGATCCTGCATGTGAACTGGGTTCTGATGATTTCTGAAACCAGGGAACTCTCCATCGCACCCAGCTTCACGATTGTTCTGGGCCGTAGGCTGTCCGTTCATTTGAAGGACACCACTGCCCGCTGTACCAATCAATCCTCTGATCAAGTTGATGTTGTTGATCTGGCAAGCACTAGCAGTGGCCTGGTTCGATTGATAAACGCCCTGTAAAGCTGTTGATAGCAAGCTTGGTGTGTTACCGATGATACGAGCAGCTTCTCTGATCTGATCAGCTGGGACACCAGTGATCTCCTCGACCCGCTCTGGGGTGTAGCCTTTGACAGTCTCCTTCAACTCCTCAATGCCCAAGACATGTTTCTTTACGTAGTCCTCGTTTATCCAACCGTTTTCAAACATGAGGTGTTGGATGCCATTGAGAAGCGCAAGATTGGTGCCGATTTTGGGGGCGAGGTGGACGGTCGCTTTACTGGCTGATTCAGACAATCGGGGGTCGACGACAATGAGTTTGGGAGGGTTTGGTCCAGCAAGTCGATCGAGGATTCTAGACCAGAGTACAGTTTGTGTAGCAGCCATGTTATGGCCGACCATGAAGATGCAGTCGGTGTAGTCAATGTCAGTATAAGAGCCGGGCTGACCGTCTGACCCAAAAGATTCTCTCATAGAAGCAGCAGCTGTTGCGGTGCATAGACGAGTATTTCCATCCCTGGGTCGTCAGCAAGATCAGGTTCCCAAGATTGTAACGATTGAGCTCACATATGAAGAGTGTTGAGGCCTGCTTTGCCGATGAGAGCCAAAACATAATACTCCTCGAGAAACAATTGTCCACTGGTGTAAAAGGCAATACTGTGAGCAGTGAGATGTTCAAGGAGCTCCTTAGACTTTTTTACAATCAGCTCCATGGCTTCGTCCCAAGATGCTCTCTCAAGCTTCCCATTCTTTCGAATCAAGGGGTGTGTGAGACGCTCCTTGCTGTGAACAGCTTTCCAACTAAAGCACGAGTCAATACATGCGAAGGTCGGTTGTGAGGTAGAATTTTACCCGTTCAATCCCTTGGGCCCAAGTCGACCCTTGTTGACACGGTCAGTGGCCCGTCCCCTAACTCCAACAATTTTGCCGTCCTTGACACCAATATCAAGTCCACATCCATTGCTACACGCTGTCAGCTCGATTCTTGCCATTGGGAGCAGAAAGTGTTACCTGCACAAGACACAAGCACTCTGAACCCATTTTTCGGGCTCTTCATCAACTGCCTTGTCAACTCGTGTCGGCCATTCGTGCCTATATGGAGTCCGTGGTCCCCAGATATCAGCGATTGAGTCGCGAGACTGGTGGCACGGCGGCTTATGAGTGTCTCCTATGATCAAAACCGACCTCCAATTTGTGAATTGTATAAAGATTGAAATCAAGGATTTCAATATCAATTAATAACAATCGTCTATGCCATTGATTCCGTCTTAACCGGACAGTTGAGCCATCTCCTCGGAATGCGGAGTAATCAGTCATTTGTAATTGGACTACTTAAGTAATTACGGGGTGACAATGATGCAAACTTGACATACTCACAAGTAGTGACGTAAACGATGTTGCTATGGAAGAAACCGAATTTTCATTCAGGAACACGTTTGTTTCGCATGAGGCTGTTGAGGTATCTCAAGATTTTTGCATAATACTACTACATCACCCATCCATTCAGTTGCTGCAGTCCTTTCTGGTGCCTCTATTCTTGGCAAGGGGACCCTGTTCTCGGTCGTGCATACAGCAGATACCAGAGACGCTTATCAGTTCAGGGATCGGCAATAATGGCTATGACATACGAAGAAGCTCTTATCGCGCTAATAAGTGCAGTAAAAACTGTGCAGCAATGTGGACAAGACATGGAACAGGAAGAAAATATCTTATTGGAAGATGCAATTGGTAGAGTCGCCGCCCATGACTGCTACAGTCCCGTTTCTACACCGGAATTCGACACATCTGCCATGGACGGGTATGCTGTCAGTTCAAATGCGACAAGAAATGCTTCACCAGATTCGCCAGTAATTTTCCAAGTCAGGGGGACTATCGCAGCCGGTGATGACCCATCTATCCCGTTATCAAACCCTACAGAAGAGCTGGATCATCATGTGCAACCCTGCGTCAAGATCATGACAGGGGCACGATTTCCTACGAGCACCGTAGGAAGATTGCTTGACGCTTGTGTCAAGATCGAAGACACCATAGCAGTATGCACGAATGGCCAATGTGACTCAATTGCTGTCACGAAACCGATCCTTAGAAACGCCAACCGACGATTCGCTGGCGAAGACATCCAACGAGCCGACAGGATCCTGCAACGAGGCCAAACCATCCGTGCTTCACACCTCATGCCGCTTGCATCAGTAGACATTGAATCAATTCCTCTCAGACCAAAACCACGGATCTGCGTCTGGTCGACAGGCAATGAGCTCAAGTCTCACGTGTCACGCATTCCAGATGTTAATGGAGTCTATCTAACGGCTGCTAGCCGAGAGATGGGAGCCGAAGCAAAGTTCATGGGCACGTTGAAAGACGATGTTGATGTCATGACCCGCAACATCCGGAGAACACTTGAGGCGTCTCGTGTGGATGTCATGATTACCAGTGGTGGTGTTTCGGTCGGCCAATTTGACTGTGTCCGCAAAGCCTTGGAGCTTCTTAATGCCAAAGTCATATTCCATGGTTTATCAATCCGTCCAGGACACCCTGTTCTTTTCGCTCTACTACCCTCGCCCCAAGGCACGGTGGCCTTTTTTGGCCTTCCAGGAAATCCTGGAGCTGCGGCTGCATGTTTCCGATTCTTGACAGTACCCTACATACGGGATTTCCTGGGACAAGAGATAGAAGAACCAATCTTTGCCAGATCAGAAAAGTGCGGCACAGATCACAACACAATGGGCGGATGCAGACATGTCTCCAGAAAAGGCCACTTGGATGTCTTTCGTCCGGGGTTCTTGCAACTTTCAGAGAGCGGCGAGAATGTTGTTTCTGAGGTGACCAAGCAGATTGGGCCTTCAAAGTTATCACCATTTATAGGCGCCAATTGTTGGATCCATATCAAGGGCAGCCTGCAGACGAATAAGGGGGACATGGTTCGGTGTTATCCTACAACAGGTTTTGTATAATAACTTAGATGAGCGTTACATATACTGTCTTGTTACTTCTGTGATGGTGTCTCTCTCAACTTTGCAAGCACGGCATCCCATTCCTCCCTTGTGTTTGCATTGAACAGCACTTTGTCCGATCCCTCTTCAGGTGTCAGTTCTAATCCCTTCAGCTGACGCACCACTCTGCTCGGGCCCATTGATCCTTTCGAACAGTTTGATGCTAGTTGACGCAATGCTTCTGGACTCCAAACAGCCACAAGGGGCTCACAGAAGCCCTCGCCATTGACAAAATAAGCAACAGGTGGCTTGTATGAAGATAGTAGTTGCTGTAACGCGTTTTTCGTAAGAAAAGGATAGTCACATGCAACGACAAGCCATGTCGTGTCAGGGGAGTGACTATGAGCTGCTAAAAGCCCGGCTGCTGGTCCTGCGGATTCTTGATCGTGGTTGGGTTTCATGTCATAGATGACTTTTACATCTGTATTCTCTGGGGCATCTCTGTTGACATCCGAATCGTTTGTAAAATTGTTGGTTTCAGCAGATTTAGACCGCAAGTAATCATCCACGACTGAATCTTGTGCCAGCGAGATAAATATTGTAGAGGCTTCTGGACAGACCGACCGCAGAATACCTATAAGGTGTTGGTACAACGGGCGCCCATCTGGCATCTTCAGAAGGTGCTTAGGAAATCCCATCCTAGTAGATCTTCCTCCGCAAAGAAGGAGTGGCTTGATAGGGGAGGCGTCTGGCATTGTTGTGATAAGGGGGGGAAATAGTTGATCAAGGACAATTTGACAATTTGGAGTCCAAAGAAGGGAGAACTTTTCAATTGAAATGTTAGTCGCATGCCGCAATATCAGAATGACGTAATCATCCAGTCTGCGCTCAAATCGATGGAGAAACTATGTATCGAGGACTCCACGACATGTACAAAGGCAATCACCTTGCAAGGGTGACTTTCACATTACCCATGATCTATACATCCGTTATATACCTTACTACCAGATATCGTGTTCCATGATGGTATGAGACACCCAATCCGTGTCCCTATTTGCGATTGAGTTCGCCATATCAATCATCTGTGCCGTCGAAAACCACGTATCGAGTGCATCCTCGTCCATGTCTGGAAGAATGGATGAAATTTCAGGATCGTCTGGTTGTTCATGCATGGAGGACGCAGAGTTGTCATGCATCAAACCTCCCATCCTTTGCCCGTCCCCATTTGGATCCAATGGCTGCAAGTCGTTGGCACGTAGTCGGCTCAGCGCTCTGTCCAGATGTCGCAGTTCTGATCGACGATACATGGCTACTTGATTCCCTCTACCGACCATCTCGTCCATGATGATGAATGCTTTCTCGCGGGATGAGTGGTCATTATCGAGAAGTCTGGCGTCCAACGTTGGGGCTATAAGAAGATTCAACGTAGATACGAACAAAGGTTCCGAATCGAAGGGAAGAAAACTCTCTGCGAAGGATTAGCTTTGCTTGGCTATGGAAATTCCAAGTCAATCTCACCCAGTAGCCCTTGGCTCTGCAAACAGGCTAGAATGTTGACCATTTGTACCGACGAGTCAATACACATCTTGATCAGATTCCACACCGTCTGTGAAGAGTTCAGCGTGTCGAGATATGAATCCGGAGACTCGAATCGGATTTTTAGAAAGCAGAATAGTAATGGGCGTGTTGCCAAAACGATGCACTGCACTCTGTTAGCTGCAGCCCAGAACAGTGGTATTCCCCTCGCAGTACCTGGTGATAGAGTAGATGAAGATAGCCTGATGTTCTTGAGACGGTATTGATTGTCTTGTCCACTCCCAGTGGAAAGGTTTGTTGAAGTTCATCGGCGACAGCGGCAATGTTCTCGAGGACTGCTTTAGTACTTTGAAGGAACTTCCTGTTGAGACGACCATCTGCGCCATATACTCCTTGGACATTGCCTGTCAGTATCGGAACATAAGAGGAGTAACGGTTGACAATGTACCTCGATTTATGGAAGCTATACTACGCGATAACCGAATCTGCATAGTGAGAGCTGCAACTCGATGTGTCGAGCCAGAAAAGTGAGGTAGTTTTGGGGAGATATCATCGTCGTGAATTGACTGAGGGAGGCCCATCAACGAGGTCATTTCACGATCTAGAACGTATGCGGTCCACCAACATCGACGACTTCGCTCAACTAGGTTTTCACCCAGATGTTGCTGGGGCATGTCAGTGTGCATGCCTTGACCAAGTGCCATTCTCATGGCTTGTCCAATCTATATGAACAATCAGCATTTCTCCTCGTCAGACCTTGCAATGGAACACAGACGTACATAATTATATGAAGTATGCCTATAATCGAGACATTGAAAGTATAGGGCAATACAGCAAAGAATTTCGGTCGATAAAAGTGCTTCACGGAACATGATATGAATGCTCGGAAGTAACCGGAGAGCTGTTACGAAATACTCAGCACCTGGCGGTTTCTTGCTGTTGCTGTTGAAGCCATTATCTGCAACGGCCTTGCCGAAAGCGATAATTAGTAAGAGATGAATGTACCGCAAGTCTGTACTAGGTGGTGGCGAGGGCGGCTCGGAGTAATATTGGTAGAGATATTGCATGAAGGAATCTTCATCAAAGAGATGGAGAACCTGACTGCAGTGGAATTTGACCGTGTTGATCAGATAGACTGCGTGGTCGAGACTGGGGAGGAGAGGGGGCTCAAGTGAAGGTACGGTGCGAGATCCGTCCCAATCTAGGTCGTAGGCTGCACCGTCAAAGAGGAGACTAGTCGGGGATAACGACCTCTGATAGACGTGTTCATGCGCCAAGCTCAGCACACGACGACTAAATGACCAGTTGGATGATGTTCCGAGATAGACTATGAGTGTCAGTAGACATTTGTTGACTGCACTTCCGACATTTCCACTCACATTCACGCCCGTCGGACGCAGCCATAAACATGGATTGTCCAGTAGATAACGGGTTTATCAGCGTTGATGCTACAGGATCAGACCTTGCCCGGGAAGGAACTTGAGTATCAGACGTGGGGTCGTCAGTTGCCGCCACAATGGTATCTTGTTCGAGAGAAGAGACTACTAAAGAGCAAGTTAGTCGGTTGAAACTTTACAACTTGCTGGTTTCTCTAACATGGTTCGGTGGCTCTTAATGCATCCTGTGACACGTCAAAGGAGCCAGGAGTAATGTAGTCTGTCGCATCATTTCGCTTCTGTTGCGAAACCTGATTTTGGAGATCAAGCAAGTATCTACCACAGGTCAGTCCAGATATCGATATTCACAGAAGGTAATGGTCGTCACCCTCTTGTCACGAGAACCTTTTGGTCTCGCTCATCAAACTCGCAGGTCAACTTGCGTTTCTTGCACGCCTCGCACGGACGCGAACCCGAGCACTTGATCTTTTGTTTGCGGCATCGCGAACATCTACGTCATGTCAATGTGCGTTCCGTGTTCTCTTAGAGCTTTGGCACCTACGCATTGTCGGATCGCTTGGTGACGCGACCGCGACTGGACGAATCTCCCGCAACCGACGCCCGTCTTGTATGGGAACCAGTGGGCATGACGTGGGACGAATTCAGTCGGACATTGTTCTGGAAAAAGAAAAGAAGAGGTGATGAGGTGTGAAACCGAGCTTCGCAAGCCCGTGGAGGCTGGAATATCACGGGATGTCTCTGATATCAGTGCAAAGCAACAAAGGCGCTAGCGATGCTGGTAATGCGGGGTAGGATTCTACGCAAGTACAGGGCCAGATAGTACTGATAAGTAAGTAAGTGAGGGGTGTGGACAGGGTAAGTTACACGTCGGGTTCAGGGAGGGTATCACATACCAGACAACGAAGAGAATGTTCCCTTTGATCCAAGTATCAGAGAGCGTTCAAAATTGTTGAAAGTCAATCCATTTTTGCACGTTCATAATAATAGATCTGAATTGAAAAAAAACCTCGCAACGAAACAAGCAATAGTGAATGGAATGGGGGTGCTTGAGCATATTGCAGCCACAGGAAAAGCAAGACACCCACCATCGGAAGGCTTCCCGTTGACGAAAACCACACACCCCCTCCATATCAAGACCGTACATCAATAATTAGTATTGGAAACAAAGTCTAATCTACCCTACAGAAACAATTTCCCAAGCCTTGTAGATATCCCAACCTATCACACACACTATGCTCTTAGACGCCGTTCTGGCCAGTGAACGCCGCCTGCAGTTTTTGGTCATACGTTAGAGCATCCTTCATAACCTCCTGCACCGACTTCTTCACAGCCTCTGTCGGGGGCTCATAGGGATGTCGAGGAGCCAGCTTCTGTTCAGCTCCCTCGATGCCAGCTCTTGGGGCAGTATAATAAGACACGGCGTACTTTGTTCCTGCAATTCCGCTCTTGCATGGACTCTCTGCCAAAGCTGCCACTCTCTGGAGCTTTAGGGCCTCGTCAAAATGGCCCTGCTTGTATAGAATATAGACCTGTGAAGCCAAAGACGGGAAAACATTGGCAAATGCAGCAATGCAGCCTGCACTGCCGGCAGCGAGTCCACCGATGAGGAAATCAGACTGGCCACCGTAAGTTGAGAATTCGCTCTCGGGAAGCACCGCCGCCAAACGAGTGATTTTTCCAACAGAGCCGCATGTAAGCTTCACGCCAACAATGTTGGACTTTCCACTGGGGTGCGTAGCCGCGCTGTCATACACCATCTGGACAATGGTTTCGGAGTCAATATCAACCCCATTGCAGACGCCGGGGAAGTTGTACACCACAATGGGAAGAGGAGACTTGAGACTGATCTCGGCAAAGAACCGCTTGACAACATTCATACTGGTAGCTTTGCCAAAGTACGCAGGAGGGAGAACAAGCAGATAGTCGGCTCCTGCCTCGGCAGCATTTTGGGCAAGTTCTAGTGTCTGCTTGGTGGAATGGGCGCCAGCGCCGACCATGAGCGGGAATGAGGGACCGACAGCCTTGCGAGCGGTCGAGATCAATTGAGATCTCTCTTCGCGTGTGAGGAGGAAGGCCTCAGAGTTGGTGCCCAGAACGACAATACCAGTCAGGCCCGACTTGGAGAGGTAAGAAAAGTACTTGGACTGAGCCTCGAGGTCGATTGTGTCTGTGGCATGGTCGAAGAAGGTGATTGACGGACACCAGACACCAGGAGGAGGAACACGAGGGATTTGTGACTGGGTAGACATGTTGAGGGTGGAAGTGTAGAAACAGGCAATAAGATTTTGATGGCCGACAGCGATTTGGAGATGAAACCCTCAGATACAGATAAATCTTGCTGGTTTTATTACTTCTCGTCGGTGCTAGATACTCCAACTCCGATACGTGAAAATACCCCGCATCAGATATCTCGGACCATCCTCCGACAAGGCTTCGGTCCGATGCTCTCCATCTTGAACTGGGCTCCGAACCTGTCCAAGGCACATCGGGATGGAGCAGTATAGGTGGAATTCACCAAACCTCAGAATAAAAATGATCAGGTATTTACGATGCTTCAAGTGTAATCATGATTGTCCACTGATGACTTCTCGATCGTATCTCAATATACGTTACATGATTGAATCGCGGATGCTTCTGTTGATGCAAGGTATGTTTTCCGAATCCCTGATACGGAAGCGATGTCGGGATAAGCCATGCCGTCGGAATTGATGGTGCAGTTTTACTGCAATTTTGCTCACTACTATTCCGACACTTTGGAGCTTGATGTGCCGATATCTTTGCTGCAATGCCTTTACTTCCATATCAAGTAATGAAAACGTCTTGACAGCGAGCAAAAGCAGGGCGAGTCATGTTAGAGTCGGAGAAGGTAATCACTTTGGGTTCAGTTCGACAAGATTGTGAATTTTTTCTACTCTAGCAGCATCATGTATGGGACATGGTCCTATCTACTTTGTCACCAGCCACGTTAAAAATAATTCTAGTTGAATCCTTGTGATGATACCTCTCCTAGACAGAATACTCTAATGGTCTTCTACCAGACACCCCGTCACTCGTATCACAATTCAATCACAGCTTTGACTCTGGTCCAGGTTGAACATCTACAAACTCCCGTGTAGTTCCAAGTCTCCAACTCACGTCACCACCCCAATCCGCCTTACCCGATCCTCCAACATTCTTCCATTTCCACTGCTCCACAGGCTGAGAACCATCCTTAGACTGGAGTAGGTCTCGGACCCATTCTCCGAAAATGGGAAACATCTTGAATCCATGGCCAGAGTCTCCCGACAGCATCACCACTGAAGACGACGTGTTGGGCACGTAGTCAATGATGAAGTCAGAGTCCTTAGTATCGGCAAACCAGCATAATGATTTTTGAACAAAAGGCCGCTCAGCAAGCGTAGGTAGAGCGTGTGCAAGCAGCTTTCGAAGTTGTAGCTCGTCCGCTTTGGGCAAGAAAGCGCTGTCTTTCCACGATGCTGGAGAATGAGAGACTCCAGTCTTGGGATCTGTGTTGACGTAGCCACCTCCCATAGGGCACATTTTCAACAAATTGGTCTTCGGGTCTGGCTCAAAGAAGAATCCGAGGTCACGAGCATATGTGACGGGGATGCCTCTGAGCGCAGATGTCTCGTCGTCGGTGAGGTGAACATGTGCGACGGACCACGACTTGGCAACGAGTTGAGAGCCAGACTCAGGGATGAGCTTACTTCCAGCTGCGCCCATTGCAACAATAACAAAACGAGAAGGATAAAAGCGACCGTTCTTAGTTTTGACACCCTTGGCTCTCTTCTTGTCGCTCGACTTTTCATATACAATCTCGGAAACATCTCCATCGTCACCAAGATGAGACTTGACGCCCCGAGATTTGATGTGCAGGTACAGACCGCGCAAAGCATTTCCAGAATGAGCGTACCCGTCTAGGCGGTTGAAGTAGCCCTTCCATCCAGGAAATGGACTTTGGTTGTATTGCCAGCAGCAATCTCTGATATCTTGAAGGCTGTCAATTGAAACAACTTTGGGCTTGATCTCAGGATGGCTTTCTGCTGCTGCTCGAAACCTGTTGAGTGTGTCGAGTGCCTGAGCCGGGGCTGATTCAGACACGCAATGAAGAAATCCCGTCTGATGGAAGTGTGGTGCGAACAATGGCATCTGCCATGCCTCAATCGCTTTCTATTGATATGTCAGTATTGTTCCCACACTATTAATTACTGGAATGATTTTCTGTTCTCATCTCAGCTCTGAGATTTACTCACAAGAGTCAGATCTGTGTAAAAAGGATCTTCATACTCGGCGCGAACGATCTTGTTCAAGTCATTTGCCGCAGAGTAACGAGAAGGAATATCTTGACCCTTGTCGAGAATTGTAATGTCATTGTATCCAGCCTCCAGGAGGTGGAAAGCAGTAGAGACGCCAAAAGCGCCCGCACCGACAATGAGAATTGGTTCAGATTTTTTGACAGCCATTGTTGATTGCTAATCGTTAGTTGAAAAGAAGTCACGGCACAATGGGGCAGGCGTACTTGTATTGATAACGTCCAGCTTCACGAAGATGAGTACGGGGGTTATCACGATGATCGGGATGCTACCGGTAATTTTCGACGGAACAAAACACATGCGTCACGAGTCATCAATACAATTATCATGCAAGCCACCAGATGACCCCTCTGTTACGAGAGGAGAACTCTCTGCATGCTTGAGTAACCAGATATCGGGAGGGATCCCGGTGTGGGGAGGGGTGTAGCTCAGCTAAATTTAGCTAAAGTATGGTCCACGGATACAGTGGCAAGGTGTCGTTGATACTGCCCCGGGTCTAAACGTCTCTGATCCAATCCATCTCGCCGTATATTGCCGTCAAGGTAGATAGATACCGGGGGAGATGGGATAACGTGGGGGTATTCTTTCTAGAAAATTCGGCTACTGTCGCTTCATGTCTTTTGGGGATCGAGGAGGAATGGAATAGATCTAAATGTCACCAAAAACGCTCTAGTTTGAAGGACAGAGTACCGTGTTCAGTCGTATGTTCATGTAATTCGATGATGTTCAAAGCCAGTGCGTTCCCAAGGCGAGTATATCATAGCCCGGGAACATTTGAAACTGGTAGCTGCTCGTCGGGATAGAAGAGAGGATAAGCCAAAACATAATTCAACAATCGATAACCTTCGTGTATAGCCTAAGGCATGGTAGTAGAAATGGTGTCTGTTTGGCACATCCAATCTCAAACGATCTCTAATGTATCAATCTTAATTCTATTGATAAAGAAGCCACATTCCGACAGTCGGACTGGGCTGGTAATGATACTTGTAATCAACTTGACGGCGTGATGTTTAAAGGTCAGATCAGTCTATTACAAAAGTCCACTTCTAAACTAATGCTATTATGTCCATTTTACTTGTTACTGGGGTACAAAAATCCGCTCTGGAGGAAGAACTCCTCCTTGATCAACCTCGGACTCGTGAAGCGCTTCATAACATCAACACTACCAGCGCGATCGTTGGTACCGCTGCTTCGAGAGCCACCAAACGATTGCTGGCCGATGAGGGCCGCCGTAGTCTTGCAGTCTGGTCACTTTGTTAGCATAGATCTGTGGGAGCTGGGAGTTTGTGGGTCTTACTTAGATAGAAATTGCCGGCAGAGTAACGGAGGGCATCTTCAGCTTCGCGAAGTGCTTTGCGGCTGTTGGCAAATACGGCACCGGTCAGGGCGAGACCACCACCGGCCTCGTCGACAGTCTGCAGGATGGACGACCACTGATTATCAGGGTACACGTAGATGGCCAGGACAGGGCCGAAGATCTCCTCGTTGAACAGACGGTGCTCAGGGGAGTCAACCTTGTAAACGGTTGGCTTCACAAAGAAGCCTACTGACTCATCATACTTTCCGCCGGCAATGATCTCGCAAGAGGAGTCATTGTTGCTCTCGTCGATGATACCCTTGATCTTGTTGAACGAGTTGCGGTGAATAACAGGTCCCATGAATGCTTCAAAGTCCTTGTCGGGACTGCCCTGGGTAATCTGTTCAACCCCTGATTTGAGACCGGCGATGAACTCCTCCGCGAGTGACTCAGGAACATAGGCTCTCGATGTGGCGGAGCACTTCTGGCCCTGATACTCAAATGCACCACGGATAGTGTGGTTGACAGCATTGGTGACGTCGGCTGAGGGATGGAGAAGGTGGAAGTTCTTTCCACTTGTTTCGCCCACCAGACGAGGGAAGTCTCGGTACTTCTTGGCTCCAATGCCTTGGCCGACTCTCTCGTACAGTGAGCGGAACACGTCTGATGATCCGACAAAGTTGAGACCAGCAAATTCGCGGTGAGCGAGCACAACGTCGGTGACTTCCTGAGCGTCACCGGGGATGAATTGGATGACATCCGGAGGAAGGCCAGCCTCAAGCAGAATATTGTAAATAATGGTGCTGGGGTAGATGTTGTACTGTGAGGGCTTCCACACAACGACGTTGCCCATCAGAGCAGGCCCAGAGATAAGATTGCCTCCGATGGCAGTGAAGTTGAACGGTGAGACTGCATAGACAAACCCTTCAACAGGTCGATAGTCGACGCGGCTAAGACCAGGTTAGTGTTAACTCATGCAAAAGAACTCTTGATATCTCACCTCCACATGCCGTCACTGCCACGATCAGGCTGCTTCTCCAAAATCTCAGCAGCATAGTTGCAGTTGAGGCGGAAAAAGTCAGCCAACTCGGCAGCAGCATCAATCTCGGCCTGCCAGACATTCTTGCCCTGACCAAGCATTGTCGCCGCAATCAACTCATGGCGATACTTTGTGGTAGCCAACTCAGCGGCACGCTGGAAGATGGCAGCGCGGTCCACAAACGGCGTCTCAGCCCAATCCTTCTTGGCTTTAAGAGCGGATTCAATAGCCTCAGAAACCTGTTCTTTGGTGGCTAGGGGATAATTGGTAAAGACAGTGGCGTGCTCAGCGGGCAGGACCTGGTCCTGAGACTTGGCAATCTTTTGGGAGACACCATTGTAGAAGATGCTGCTTTTGAGAGGGAGCTGGGACCTGAGCTTTGTCAAAGTCTTTTCGACCTGAGCTCTCTCCTCTGACCCCTTGACATAGAGAGGCTGTATGAGATTAGAAAATGAAAAACTATCCGAGAAGTCGTGGAGAACGTACGTTGGGCTCATTTCGAGCATCTGGGACCCTGAAAGGTGCAGTGGCCTTTCCACGAATCTGCACGTACGATGACAATCGCAGATTCGGTACAGGCCGCAGCTGTTTCTTCAAAGCGAGGGTTCTGATAGAGGCCATAGTTCGTAATTCCTGGAGTATGTTGTCTGCAACAAGGTAGCCAAACCCTACAGATGTCAAGATGCTTTATGTTGACCTGCAATTCACTGCTTAGTCCAGACTGGGGCTGGGTGGCATATCGGAGGGGGTGCCGACTCGTGTGGATCGGGATGGCCAACCGACGAAACCACCATCCTCTTGATGAGGGGGTTTGACAGGCTGGCATGCTGCAAAGATAACGCGGGGGAAGATCACATATCACATGGATGCATTGAAGCTGCATTAGTCTAAGGTCAAGACGCCACAATGTGCTGGGTCCGTTGAACTCGACCGGGGAAGCAGCCGACGATGAATATTCACCCGTGACAAGTTGGCAACGAGATGGATTACTTACATGCGTAGGGGGGTAAGCAGTATTCTAGAATGGAAAAACCATTATCACCATAATGACTGAATATGCTCAACAACCGCGACTCCATTCATTTCATGTCGGCAGACTGCTGGCGGGAGATGTCGGTGCTGCCGCGTTGTCGGCGACTCTGATAACCCCTTTGGTTACGCTGATGGACAGGTGAGTTCAGTTCAGTACTAGATTCGTGTCAAATCTAATACTGAAATAGGGCCATTACTGAGAAAGTCTCCATCAATCAACCATTAACGTATGGTTTGAGATACCACAGTACAATTGCTTTCCAAAAGCCAACTTCTTTTCTCAAAAGTCGGCCTTTTGGGATTGTCTGGACTCTTTATGCGGCAACTTATATCGTTGCCAACGCCTCGGAAACGCTATGCCATCACTTTGAAAAAGCCGCCGTGGGGACAATCACCTTTGCCTCAACCATGATCGTCAACGTGCCCCTCGGTGTTTGGAAAGACATCAGCTTTGCCCGGATTTACGGTGCAACATCTCTCTCATCACAGACACAGCTGGAAAAGCTCCGAATACGGATCCCCAAAGCAGCTACAGCAGCCTTTTTGTTCAGAGATAGTCTGACCATCTTTGGCTCCTTCACGTTGGCACCCTCACTTTCGGCCATGATTCCCGATAGCTGGGTCAAGAACCATCACACCAAAGCCATGTTGACACAGCTGACGGTGCCGGTCTTGTCACAACTGGCCGCAACTCCGGTGCATCTTGTTGGGTTGGACCTGTACAATCGCCCAAACGGAGTATCAGTCCGCGACAGAGTTCTTCAAGTTCGAAGAGATATCGTGTCGGCGACATTTGTGCGGTGTTTGCGTATAATTCCAGCATTCGGATTTGGATGCATAGCCAACAGAGAGGCGAGGGCTGCTTTACATGGGACAAGGATGTAGTCTGTAGATGGAGAATAATTAGATAAACTATGAGATGTTGAAACAAACGGACAGTATGCGCTTATGAATTTAGTTGTCATGATATTTTATCAGTCAGACCAACTAGACAAAGGAATAATTCCTACATAAATCTATGCCTATGCTCGTCGAGTATCGTTAACATGCTCTTGTGTCTCCATCAGCCGTGCCACTGTCACAGCCTCCCTTAGAGCCCTTCCGAGATGCCCTCTAACAGCACCCTCCTCCAAAACCATAATGCCTCCAATAGTGCACCCTTCAGGCGATGTTCCTTGGTCCCTGAGAACGCCAGGATGCATCCCCCCCTGCATCATGGCTGCGGTGCCTTGCATAGATTGAAAAATCATGGTTTGGGCTTTCTCTCTGGGAACACCGACTGCCACGGATGCGTCTATGAGGGCGTCACAGATGATGGCGAAGAATGCTGGAGTAGATCCTCCGACTGCGGTTGTTGCATTCATAAGTCTGGGGGGAATGGTGACCGTCTTTCCAACACTATCAAACAGAGCAGTTGTGAGTTTTAAGTATTCGTCAGGCACCGGAGGTTGACGATTGTCCTCTTCAATGGCAATGAGTCCATGGGATATCACCGTGGCAATGTTGGGTAGTGTTCTAATAACCCAAGCCCGACCTTCCTGGTTCGTTTCAAGAGTCTCGCTGCCGTAGATGGCCGTCTCAAGCCTCTGTCTTGTCCAGCCTGCTGCTACACTTACAAGCAACTTTTCTCCTAGGGCATCTGCCATACCCTTCTCGGATAAAATATCTTGTATATCGGCTGGGTCGGCAGCCAGAATGACAACACTGGAATCCTCCACAGCTTTGACATTTTGGCCGCGATAGACGGTGAAGTTGTCACCATACTCGGAGAGCAGTTTATAGAGTGCTTGCTCAGAGGATTCCGATCGCACGCAAGCGACGAAATTGGTAAAAGGAAGATTGTTGTTCTCGTCTTGAGATTTCTTCATAACGTTCTTCAAGATGGCTGTGCCCATTTTTCCTATTGACAATTAGTCTCCTCGAGGTCTTTGAAATAATGAGCTTGCCATACCTGCGCCTAGGATGCATAACGTGTCCATCTCTCTTGCAGACATGGTTGTCATTATCGCGAGCGTAAATTTTCAGGAATTCAAGTTTCACTCCCGCAAAGCTAACTTGCAACTTATCTTGAAGATTCATCCAATGATGCAAAGTGAAGTAACCGCTGCGATAACCCCTCCCTCCCAACCTGGGACGGAATCAATCCCGACAAATGATGCATAACTGGGGACGACGACTCTTCCTATTGGTGAGGTGGGTTGCAAGGTCCCAGCCTGTTTTTCGGCAGCGGGGCCGATAATTGCAATGGCTCAGGTGTGCGAGTTGCGTGGTGGTGATGGAACGTCATGACGACGAGCAAACACCATCGCTGATGCAACACATGTAGATTAGGCAAATTGGATTGATGGAGGGGTAACAGAAAGTCAAGGAACCTTAGCGACGGCATACAGATTCGTCCAATTCATTCATGGGGATGCCCTCAAATTATCTTTAGCCTATTCAATTTATCCTTATCCCTTCCTAGGTGACAAGAAAATCAAAGATCGAAGAAATGATCGAACTCTCAATCCAGCCTCATCCTTCAATGCCTTATACTCATCCAACGTCCTTGACACAGCATCCCTATTCTCTATCGCCCTTCGCACCAGATACGCCAGACACTCTCCCATAGTTCCCCATGTCGAGCACTTGTAGACCTCGGGGAGAACCTTGCCGCTCTCTTTGAGCTGAAGTAGCCCAAAACTCACTGCATCCGACATGCCTTGAAGCTGGGCAAACTTGACGGGAACCGTGGGAAGTCCGGCCTTGAGTCGTTGCTGGTGAAGTTCGTGGGCTGCAAAGACACTCTCCTTGTTGTGGCTGGCAATGAGGAGATTGACAGAGGGAAATGACTCTCCATCCTCTCTGCCAAACCGGCCGAGTTGTTGCTTGAGAGCACCCCGGGCAATACCGTTAAAAGCATCATCTGTATTCTGCTTCGTGTCATGAATCAACGAACGGTCATCCGATGCCAGGTATGCTCCTCTAACCAGCTTGAGACCCAGAGTGAAACCGTTGTTCTTGGCCATGCTCAGGTGCTTATCAAGAGTATCAGCAGTACTCTTGAGGTAGCCCTGATAGGTGTTGTAGACGACGGCATATCCATCTCGGTTGTATTTTTCAGTCAAATCCATACCGGCGCGGAATATTCCACGTTGAATATGTTGTGACTCGGCATCGATAAGTAATCGGACACCACGATTCTTACACATGGTGGTGATTTCATACAAAGCATCAAGCATCTGCTGGGATGGTAGTTGACCTTGAGCAAAGGCTTCATTTACCAGTGGGCCAGCACCGCTCAATCTTTATCATGTTAGCATACAGTATACTGAGATGCTCTTGTCGAAAACTTACTTGACTGCCAGCTGATCCCCTTCACCAAGCAACTCAACAGTCTTTACGGTACCTCGGCGCCAGGCTTCGATGTTTCCGCACAACTGCGACTTGGAAGTAGATGAGGTATCTGCTCCAGTCCCATGCTGCTTGTTGGTACGCTGGTTAAAGACTGTTTCTCTTCCATATGTCAAAAGTGTCCCTCTGAAGCCCATCTCCTTCATCCGTTTCATGGTAGCCTGAGTCTCGGGCCCTGTTTCTCCTGCACAGAATTGTTTGTAGAAAGTTGCCTTCAGAATGGCATGGAGAACGGGGTTCTTGTCAACGTTGAAGAGGTATGTGTTGCCGGGCTTGCAGAGGCCGCTGAGGAAGATGAGGCAAGGGTGTAGAAGCCATGGACGTGAAGACACGGCATTGATGACGAGGGACCTCAACAATACTGTGTTGGGCATTTCTGAGAGGGGTGAAGATTGGACAGGAGTATCTCTGTAGATGACATTGGAGGTAGACGACCATCGCACTTGTTGCAAGAGTCGTCGCCGTGCTCTAGTCACGGTGACTGGTAGTGTCGTAGTCATTCTTGGAAACTTTTGAGAGAAAATTTCAGGATAGATTGAATAGAACAATGAAGTGACAAGAAGCCTGTACTGATCTCGCAAGTCGTATGTGAGCCCTCTATCTATTTGGCTTCACACTTCAACCTCCTCTTGTAAGTAAGCTTTCCTCCCATTCCCCTCCTCCATGGCTTCTAGATGCAGCTAGTTCTGAGTCGGCCGCACTCCCGATATCAATTGAGGCCTCGAAACGCGGGGAACTTCACATGACACCTGACAAAGCGAATCAAAAGGACTTTTTATTACGTCGACTATTCGGTGTGTGTGGTAGAAGAGCTGTAATGGCACAGATGCTCCATGTTGTGTACCAGTCTTACAGACGGATGTGCTACCGATGTGGTGTCAAGATAGACAAAGCACCGTGATAGACCATGATAGACCCCTCCAGGTATCCATACATTTTGTTATCGGGTCAAGACCGATTGTTTATGCGGGGGACTAAGCGAAGCTCACGATTCATTCTATGATCCATACCTAGATTAGACGTCTTGGGGAGAGCCATCAACTCGTAATGTTGGCGTGGGGTGCATTATGTATGAGTGCGTGCCGCATTTGGATGATCAAAGACAAGGCTGCATGAAGAGAGACGCCATGCTCTTTATGGAAATTTTATATCAAGTCATGCATTTCCTCCTTACGGGACCAAATCCCGATGTTTCCAAGACGCTTATCAGACAACCGATACTGTGCTTGATTGCGTATTCGTTCCGTTGCTCGCTCGTGTATGCAAGATACCTTATCACGAAAGATGGGTGGTTGTTCTGCCTACCAGTTTGATAGGGTTATCAAAGTGTTTGCCGGTAGGTAGCGATAACATGTGCCGCATCTGCAGCCATGTTGGAACTGTTAGTGTTCAGATAACAAAAATGCTGTCTAAAAGGAGCACAGTTGAGTATAGGGTAAGCCGGAACATTGGGGAGCATTGAATCCAATGAAACGTTCGAGATAAGATAAACACGGTTCGAACCATTGATGTCTGATACTGCTATGCTTCATTATAGAAAGCTCGTGCGATCACATTGTTACAATTTTTTGCGCAATTTACATCGTCTTTCTCTAGCTTGTCTGGCAGAATTGGGTTGATCCAAGCAAATGTACAATGACAGTGTGATGATGAAGACTTCAAGTAGGTACACTGATATGGAGTGATAGACTCCGCATGTTGAATCACAGTCACGAGTCGTGAATATGGTATATTCGCATTCTTAATTATCAATTTACCGGAGCCTTATCAATACGCAAGGCTGATCAATTTACCCTCACATCCCAGCCTCGCAAAAGGGCTGATCTGATCATCTTCACGTGTCAAACTCGACTCACACATTTGACGTCAACATCTCGTAACATGACCCAGACATATGCTGGAGGCGCATACAGGTGAATCATCAGTCCGTAACAACAACAACAGCATACATACTATCTCACAGCAAAGATTCAATCTGGTTCTCCTCCCTTTTCTTTATTCCCAACACTTGATTAAATCTTGCAGCCATTGATCTCCTCCAACCTACACCTCACACTACGTGTACACAAGAGAGCGCCATGTCGCCCACAAGAGACGCCAGCATGATACCAGAACCTCTACAATTCGAGCCCCTCGATAAACTAAAAAACATTGATTCACAGCATCACAATGTAGAAATAGACCAAGCTGCACAAAGTTCAATGACCGACGCACCGACCGACACACCGACCGACACACCAGACAAGACTCCCACCGTCCTACAGCGACACGTCCAATTCTGGGATCGCGACAACGACGGCATCATCCACCCCTGGGACGTCTACACCGGTTTTCGCGAACTCGGCTTCGGCTATTTCTTCTCTATTGGGTCGCTCCTCATCCCCATCTTCTTCTCCTATCCTACGCGCCTCGGCCACAGCTGGGTTCCCGACCCTCTGATGAGAATCTACGTCAACGACATACACAAGGCCAAGCACGGATCCGACAGCGGCATCTACGACTTTGATGGAAACTTCAATCCCGAACGGTTCGAGCAATTATTCGACCGTTTTGACAGTCAACGAGTAGGTGCTTTGTCGTCGGATGATCTGTGGCGGTTGTGGAAGAAGGATCGGTGTGCTGCTGACCCGGCTGGCTGGACCTTTGCCTTTATGGAGTGGTGGACGACGTGGGTGTTGTTGCAAAAGGATGGCAAGGTGTGGAAGGATGATCTGAGGGCCTGCTACGAGGGGACCTTGTTCTGGAAGATCAAAAAAGAGAGGGAGGAAGAACAAGGATCTAAAGGGAAGAGCCGCAAACTAGAATGAGGCAGGAAGGTCAAGGTGATGACAAAATCATAAAAAAATAGCATTTCAGACACGCTATATCGAGCCATATTAGATTATAATTTTCTTTACCCGTCGTTCATGTACAATCCCAAGTCCTAATCCTAACCCTAGTCCTAGTCCTGGCCCATCTCATTCCTTCTTCATAAGTTCGTCGACCCAGTCTCTGGCGTTCTTTTGGTTGTCTGCTATCAACTTCTCTCTCGTCTCCTTGATGAGTTGCCTCTTCTTGAGGAACTCGTCGTTCTGGTTGACAACTCTCTTGATCACGTCCATCTCTGTCTCGCCCTCCTCGGCGAACCAGGCTGCTTCCCTGGGATAGTATGTATACGCGTTGAGGAGCTCCTCGCCGGCGACCAGCGGTGAGCCAGCAATCAACGAGGCCGGGACGGTGGACGAGGCCTTTCGATCAAAGTACTCGGTTGACGCAAATGCGGGGAGGATGGAAAAGGCCTGCGACAGGAGCGTGTAGAACTGGGTGTACGACAGGCTCGAGTCAAAGTGGACAAAGTCCTTGACATTCTCGGGAACCTCTGGCTTCTTTCCGTGACCGATGAGACGGAGGGCGACCGTACCGGCGTTGGCCGAACCCTGCTTAACCACATCGATAATATCCGAGAGGTGGTTGAAGATGCCCTTGTAGTCACGACGCGCGGAGGAATAATCTCCCTGCATGGCCAGTGAGATGCCCTGGGAGGCATCATACTCGGGAAGCTCGACGTTGAAGACGGGAGGTAGGACGTGGATGGGGATGTCCACCTTGAACTCTTCATTCCAGCGAGAGACGGTGCGGTTACGAAGGAAGTCGGCAGTGTGCTGGCTCAGAGTAATAAAGTCGAGCTGGCCCTTCTCTGCCCACTCGCGGATAACGTCGACGTTGCGTCCCTGACCCCATTGATCGGCGTGGTGGACGGTGCAGAAGAGGTGAGCGGTGCCGTTCGCGAGGAGGTTTCGCAGGGCCGTAGGCATGTGGAGGGTATCGTGCTCGCAAGTCGTCAGAACAACGATGTCGGGATGGGCTTCGTTGGCAACAGCGGCAGCGACGTCCTTGGAGCCTTTGCGGGAGACGATGGGGGTCTTGAGGCTGAACTTGTCGGTGATGTCCTGCATACCGTAGCGCTGGTTGGCAAACCAGAGCTTCATCTCGCCGTTGGGGTGACCCCCGAAAGCAGTGATGAGGGCAGCGCTGACCTCGTCGTGAACACCATCAGACTCGATGATAGAGATGTGGACGGGGTCTTGGTTGAGAGAATCGTCTTCACCGGCGGGGGTTTCGTTGTCAGCGGCGGCGTCCTTGTTGGAAGACTCTTGCTCGGACTTGTTGCTGTCCTCGGGCTTGGCGTCGTTGTTGGCATCGTTGTTGGAGTCGTTGTTGGAGTCGTTGTTGGAGTCGTTGCTCGAGTCGTTGTTGTCGTTTAAATTCTTATTCTCCTCAGGCTTGCTGGCGTCTTGAGGCTTGTCGCCATCATCGGAAGGCTTCACATCCTGACCAGGCTTGTTGTTATCATCGCTAGACTTGTTGTCATCGCTGGACTTATCGTCCTTGTTGGCAGGATCGCCTTCGCCCATGATATCGCTCTCGGCGACATGCTCGTCTTCTTTCTCGGACTCGTCGTTATCAGGGTTCACGACAACGCCAGTCTTGATCTCGGGGGGAGGCTTGACACCAGGGATGATGGTAACATCGTCTTGTTCGACTTCAGCAACGATATCGCTTTCGGTAGTGAAGGGGATATGCCAGTTTCGAATGGACTCGGTGTCACCTCTGTTGCTGGCGATGAAGACGAGGACAACGACGAAGAGGAAGAAGATGGCGAGAAAAAGGCGCGGTCGCCGAGGGGCCCAAGTTGAAGTCATGGCGCCCATTCTTGGGAAGATGCAGAATTAAAGAAAAGAAGAAAATAGAAAAAAAGCGAGAAACAATACAATGTTCTCGGATTTTGGTTTGGGCTGAGCAGCACAGGAAAGCGACAGAATAAGCAACGTGAAAACAGAAAACGAAGGTATTGGATTGAATTGAACTGAACAGACTTGCACTGAAGGGGGGGAAAAAAAAGGAGTGGATTGGTGATGAAGATGAGACAGAAAAGGGATTCAAGACAGGGGCAGCAGAAAAAAAGGCAGGCAGAACAGTTGTTTTGGAGTAAAGTGAGACGGGATTGGACAGGGTCGATCGACTGTCGCAGAATTGGAAAAGCCCAGTAGCAATTCATGAATCCATCCCCTGAAGGAAACAAAAGTGGACCAGTCTTCCACTGGAGATGGAGGGGCAAATCACTGGAGAGTAGAGTAGAGGTGCTAGAGAGGAATTAGTGAACCAGTAGAGGCCGCTAGTACAGTGCATTCTAGTGGAAGGGAGGATGAAAGGACGCGACGGGACCTAGTGTGAAGGGAGATACCGCGCAGTCCAGTCCGCCGGTACAGTAAGCAGTACCGTTGATACCGGTACTAGAACAGAAGAGAACGGAACGAATGAATGAATGGACGGGAACTCCTGAACATGCAGGGGTAGACAGGGGGAAACTAGTGTGCGTTAGCGGGCAGCTGCTGATTTCACGTGATTTTACAGAGGGAACCATAACCACCTGCAGTCAGGGCAAATAGGTACTGTACAGTAGGTACCTACTGTAACATGCCAGAGCATCCATCCATCCATTTGTCGATCACCTCATCTTGAATTTCTCGACTCTGGAATCAAGACATTTTTTTTTGTTGCCAAACCGTGAGAGCACTCTAGATTTTGTGATGTATGAGGGTGTTGCCGCAAATTCAAGTCAAAACCCTACCATTCTTCTTCTCTCTTTTTTCTTTTGCTGGCTAGTTATCATCCCCTTTCTCTTTGCTCTGTGTATCTTGTTTTTTCTTCTTCTCTCTCTTAATGCAGTCACAACACTTTTACTTCGTCTCGTCTTATCTTATCTGTGCTCCGACCTAATCTGACACAACTCCGCAACAATTTTACAGCACAACGCAACCATAATCACGGGCTGCAACGTAACCAGAGTCGCTTAAAAAGAAAGGAAAAGAGAGACTCTGAGATCCTACATTACCATCCGGAGAACTGAGGTATGTAACCAATAAGCACTGCTCTTTTTCATGCCTAGGTATTTACTCCAGCCCAGTCCCTGTCCATTCGGCCTTCTTCCCCCCCTGTAAGATCTCACGCGTTAGGCAACGATAAGGGGGGGTCAAAGATTCAGCCCTTTTTTTTCTCGGACTTTCTTCTTTTTCCCGTCCCTGGAGTCACTCCACTGCACAACTCGGGGTTCCCTGTCAGTGTCAGATTGCGTCTGACATTCAACTCGCGAGGACGGCACAGCACCGACCGGTATACTCATGATCTGACACCGTCGATTACCAGTATTGTTGTGCTTTAACAATAACTTATCCGTCATGGTCCTCCAGCCATGGCTTTTGATCTTCATGCAAACTCTTCCTTTACAGACACTCTTTGTCGCAAGTGCGAGGCTCTAGTTTCCCACCCCCTGAAGTTCATCTCCATTCTCGCACAATCCTTTGAAAGGTCAAGAAATGCCAAGATGCAAGACCGAGGAGAGGGAAAAAAGGGCATTACAGGACCGTAACTGTGCTTGATGAGGGATGAGAGAAATCCCACTTTTCATTTTTCAGGGGCCTGCATCCTCTTGCCTCTGCTTTTCCGGTTTTCCTTTTTCTTTTTCTCTGTGTCATCATCTTGTTGTCTTTTGCTGTCTTTCTGTCTGCTGCTCTGTATCTCCCTTGACACCAAAGCTAACCAAGTGGATGCATGGTTCGCAGTAGAGATCCAGAACCTCCCCCTTTTTATTTTTATTTTTATTTTTTATTTGTATTTGTTTTATTTTTTTTCTCTCTCTCTTTCTCTTTGCTATTTTTGTTTCAAATTTCAATGGTTTGGCTCACTTCACTCACTCGTCCACCATCTCATTGGAATGATCACAATGCCCATCAGCAACGCCATCTGCAGGGAGTCATCCAACCCCCTAACCTAGCATACCGTTTACATCACCGCACCACTCGTATCATTCATGCTCGTGTTCACGGCAGGTGTCATTGTCATCAACCTATCAGCCACGACATGAACCCAACTTGTACGCACAAGTAAGCCCTTGGGTCATGGTGATTACTGTTCCGTCCGTACAGTAGTAGTACATTGGGACTTTGGGTACCCGAGCCTACTCATCCTGGTCTAGTGTCTCTTGGAATCCTTATCGGGCTGACAGCATCACTCCATCTTGCAAGGCCTACCCTGGTGATTCGCCAGACTAATTTCTAACATGGTGCGCATTGGTTGGCGCACGGCATAAGCATGGCATGGCATGGCATGGTACTGTACATGTACACTACAGACTACGCTTCGGACTCAACGGCTGTCTTCAGCTCCCATGTTTAGCATGGAACATTTTACATTGCATGTCAGCAAGACCCTTCAAGCTATCTATTCACCTTAGCTTGTACAAGTTAGTAACCTTAACTTGACCCATCTCACTACCCACTCTATACACTCACTACACTCCTTGCGACAAGGGGACCCTTCCCCCTTTTCCCTCTTTTTTTTCTTCTCTCTTTCTTAGTCGTTGCCCTATCACATTTGCATCCTTCACTCCTGCATTAGCACCCAAGGGAAAGACCTGCATGTGGCTTGATGTCCCTGTACCATCCCAAGACGCCAAGTCTACTTTTTGACGTTAGATGTGAGGGCCAAGACGAGGCAAGGAAGGCACAGCCGGAGCTAGAATAGAATCGTCTCGTCCGGGTCCAGGTCCAGGGAGAAATTGATATGTAAGGTGCAAACGTGGCTGGCAACCGATTTGATTATTCCTAGACACTATTAAGGGACCTGGCCCCGCGTCAACACACACAATCCCATATTCCAAAGCCTTCGTTTTTCCCTCTTTTCCGTCCGTCTTGCCTGTCTGGCCTTTTTTTGGTTGACGTATTCCGTGATTCGCCCCTCGTTGACTCTGACTTTCCTTTATCTGCTTTCTATTCCCTTTCGTCTCTCGTTTCTCCTTCCTGCCGCCAACATGATGAAGCATGGTCTGGTCACCATGATTCGGTCGAGGTATTCTACGCAGCGCCATGCCATGCGCATCGCCGCCGTTGTTCTGCTATTTCTAATTCTGGCCTTCAACTATGATCATATCGTGCGTTCCACCACTGTCCTATACTATACCACACTCACTACCTGACACTACTCCAACACCTTCCCCCTCATCTCCCCGTCACCTGTCAAACCAACTCACTAACAGCCTCCCCATAGGTTAACTCAAGTTCAACCATTTTTGAACATGTCGAGTCTTCAAGCACTACTCCAAAAGTCTCTCGGCTACACTTCCTAATCCCATCAAGCCTCGTCAAGCCTCCTCTGTGCGCCGTTGTGGCATCTGCCCTCGCCAACCGCTACCCCATCCCGACCATTGTCGGCTACAAGGGTGAGGGTGAGTTTGACGCAAAGGCTGCTCACATTGCCAAACTCCGTTCAATCAAGCGCTATCTTCTGGATACCCCCAACGTCGACGATGACGACTTGGTCATTGTCGTTGACGGTTTCGATGTCTTGGCTCAGGTCCCTATCGATGCCTTGATTGAGCGCTACTTCCAAAAGACTGCCGAGGCAGACCAACAGCTTGCCGACCAGCGTGGTATCTCTGTTGATGAACTCCATGCTCAGGGCATGCGTCAAACCGTCCTGTTTGGAGCCGACAAAGGATGTTTCCCTCAGAGCAAGGACCCCTACAAGAGAGATGCCAGGTGCTGGCTTGTGCCTTCTTCAACACTGCCTCGTTACAAATGGGGACCTAAGACTGAGAATGGCGAGCTTGTCTACAGTGAATCCAAGTACCTCAACTCCGGCACTGTCATCGGGCCCCTGGGCGATCTGCGAGAATTCATCAGCGCCTCGCTGGATCTCATTGACGATACGTGGGATGAAGCATACAATTTCCGCAACTCGGACCAGTACTATCTCTCCACCCTTTACGCCCGACAGGAATACCACCGCATGCTGGATCTCACCAATGGAGTCTTCCCTCTCGAGGTCGGCAACAACAGGAGCCTTCCCGCCCTCAGGGCTACCGCAAACGACACGACCGATTATCACGTCTTCGTCGATTTCGATTCTTCCTTCACCCAGACTCAGTGCCACAACAACAGGTTCATGATGAAGCTCAAGTACGACACTTATGACTTGACGGCTACGACCAACAACGACGCATATGAGGAAGGCCGCGATCACCGTCCATTTATCATTCAGATGCCATCCTTCATCTACAAAGCCTTTGTCAGACTATACGAAGCCCTCCCAACTGAGGACAGGACGGATAAGTCAGCGAGCCAGTGGGTAAGGAATCTGAAGCTGGGCACCAACATCGGAACCAGACATATCTATGCCATCTACCACAACACCTGCAGCAAGAAGATGTTCGTGGACAAGTACCAAAACTCATGGTACTTCCCTCTCATCCGACCTCTCCTCAAGGCCGCCGTGAGAGCCAACCTGGAGGAGGAGCCTCTACACCCTAAGCCCATCGGCGGACGCATGTGGATTCCATCGGCGCCCTATCCTCTAAACGAGGAGAACGGCCAAGTCCTTGACGAGTTTGGTGGTGTCTTTACTGATTTTGCCGATGAGTTGTTTATTCCTCTATCGGAATTCTGCTCTGAGAACTTGACAGCAATTATCGGTTAGAGGGGGGTATGATACAGGCTTTGGCGTTCAGTTTATACATTTCTAAAATACAGGTTTATGGGCTCTGTTATGCTTTTGGGTTTATCATAGTTACTACGGGTGGGAAAGGATGAATACAAGTTAATCATATGAATATTTAACTCGACTGGGACCTCACTCGTTGATCCGTGACAGTATGAAAAGACGCTCCCCTGCTGCAATTACAAGCTATGTTGTCATACGAGCTTGGCTGCTTACTGAAAGCCATGATTGTTTCACCCGCTCGCTGATTGGCTGCTGTTGTTGCTTGTCGTGAACGGAAAGTTCGTATTTTTTACGCGGAATCAGTCTTCACATGGCGAGACAAATACGAGCTGAAAAGCAGACTGGGCTGATTCTTATTCCAAAAAATGTCTATTTACACAACAAAACATTCAAATCGCTGATACGGGATATCACTATTCTTAGAAACAGAAAACTTGATCCGTCATCTTTGACGACGCTCCTGGCTTTTCGTATCCCAGATTGCCCAACGACACCTTTGCTGCATTGATCATGCCTGGGGGACCACATAACATAATCTTGGAGTCTGCACCAGGAGCAGGGAACTTCTGAGCAAGAAGATCCTGGGTTACGTAGCCAGTACCATAAGCCCAGCCGCTGGGTGCTGTGTCGAGAAGGTAGTATAATTTGAAGTTTTGGGGATAGCGACGAGCGAATGTCTCGAGTTCATGTCGGAGGAGAATGTCCTGCTCGGATCGGTTGGCGTAGATGAGGCTGATCTCGGTAAGGTCTGAGTCGTCTTCGCAGATGGCTCGGATGATTTGGAACATGGGTGTGATGCCAGTGCCACCGGCGAGCATGCCAATCTTCTTGCATAGACCACGTTGGTATCTCATCGCACCCTTGGGTCCTCGGAAGAGTACCTCGTCACCGATCTGGAGGTTGGCTAGATATTTTCCCGTGAGCTGTCCGTCGGGATAGCACTTGATGACGAGTTCCAATACGCCCAGGTCAGAGTTGTTGGAAACCGGGGTGTATGATCGTGAAACGGATTTGCCATCGATTTCGGCCTTAATTGCTAGGTGTTGGCCGATAGGAAGTCCAAGTACTGTTGTGGGCGTTGGTAGAGAAAAGACGAATCGGTACACGTTGGGGGCAATCAGTTCTTTCTCAGTCAAAGGTAGAGGGTGGTACGTCGTGGAGTCGAGCCAACCCCGTTGCATCAGGGCATTTGGCTTGACGACCTTGGGCATCTTCTTGTGGGGAGCATAGCTCATAAAACCACCTTCCTCAAAGTGAAGGAGTTTGGATAGTCTTGATACCACAATAGTTCCCGCCACGGTGAAGAGTGCAGAGGCTAGGAAGAAACCCTCAACAAAGCCAAAGCCAGATTTCCCCGACTTTCGTGATGAGATACTGAACTTGGATAGTATAGCCAATGTTTCCGGGCTGGCAAATCGGTAGGCTTGGTGAAGAGCGATCGCACCAGCTGAGAGGACTGCTGTTGTCGCAGCAGCCTTTGTAGCCAGACTTGTACCAGCAGGGACAGCCTTGGGTGCGGTCTTGGGTTGGAGAGTGACTGGCTTGGCAGCTCCGCGCTTGGGAGCACCTTTGTAGGAGCCAACGTGATATTCGGCCATGATCTCGAAAGCATCTTCGGAATGGCCAGCATTGTCAAAGTCCACTGTGGCATCTTTTCCTGCGGCCTCAATCAAGATATCGGCACCACCAGGGTGGTCATGGATGTATTTTGTGACATCGTAAACTGGAGTGGATGAGTACATTAGGTCAATTGTTGGATGAGTGGCAATGGTTGGTTACCTTGGCCTTGGATGGTCATCCAGCAATCATCACGAGTATTGTGAGCTGCAACCTCCTTTGCCGTAAATCCAGGTTTCTCAGCCATCTTGAACCCAATTCGCAGTGATTTCTCAAGATATTTCGAAGCAACAACAAAGAGTGTTTTACGAGTGGAACGCTTCGAGTTCAAAGGGGCCAGCATCAGATATACTCAATTCAACCTCTAACCACAGTCATAGCGTCGGTCGGACCACATGCCGACTAGCATACAGACCGACAATGCAGGCATTTCGGAAATCATGGATCTCTTGATGGACGAAACTGCCAGTTTAGGATATGCCGAGGTACGGAGGAGCTTTCTCGGCCGATATTTTATTACTACCCGGCCCCGGATTGGATGAGGCTCTGGCCCGCTGAGGGTTTAAACAGGGACTTCCAATTTACGTAGCATTGAGGCAAATGATGAATTGTGGGTTTCCGAAGCTAAGATAATTTTTCTTCGCTCGTCTGTTCTAATCTCGTCAGGATAGATAGCTTATACAGGTCATTTCATTCGACGAGACGGCATTGCCGAGGCTTCTCCTCCACTGAGCACAGATGTTCATGGCATTGATCTGCATCCATGCGTCTTGTTTCTGCTCTATCCAAAACATTTGGAACAAAAGACTTCTCTTCTAGAAACCCGTCGGACATTTAGCAACAAATGGTCCGCGTCAATGCCGAACATGGAACAATTTCCGCAGCGGAACTTATGCAAGGTGTCCCTTATTCCTCTCCTTTCTTGTTGATGCCCGCCAGTGCCGGTCGAATGAAAAGCCTTCATCTTGTCGCTAATCAAGACGGCCGTGTTTTGATCTCCGACGAGTCCCGTATGGGTACCCTTATTCGAAGGGAAACCCGTCCGACGTCACACTACCGCCACGGGCCTCCGAGTCATGATATCTCAGATCCGCTCAGATCCGCTTGACCTCTTGACTTGTAAATGCTACAAACCCACTATTGTGCATTACCAAAATATCCAGCGTCCGTGTTGTGCCTCGGCTCATTTCGTTGATGATCCAGTGTCCACAATGTATCTTGATAAGCTGGCCACGTATCTAGGAGGATGAGACAAAGGTTGGTGGTTTATTTACCGCGAGGGAGCTCCATCGGACAGAGTGCTTGGGTTCCTCCATGATTTGTTTGTGTTCTTATTCATCCATCCCTCATAATGTCTTTCAAGCGATTCCATCTCTTGGGTGAAGACCCTTCAACGTCACAGGATATTGAACTTCCTCCAACGCTGGACCAACAAGGTCTTCAGCATCTCATTGCATCACACTTTGCTATTGTTGACCCCAATGGTAAGTTGCGTTCCTAATTTCACAAAGCAAGTACGGTATATTGACCCCAGTCTAGGCATCGGATTCGTTACTGACACTGAAGCCCTGACAACGGTTGCCGATGTCATTGCTGCTGAAGGTCCCATCTCCATCACAATCGACGGCAAAGCTGTTAGAGAAGTCCCTGGCCCCAAAGGTCTACCTTTTGTGGGCAACTACTTTGAGATCTACCCAGACCATCTCGGCAACCATCAGAGACTGTTTGAGAAATATGGCCCTCTCTTCAGGACCACAAACATGGGAAGCACCATCTACCACACCAATGATCCCGCTCTAGCCAACATAGTCTTTAGCGAGTCTGATTTCTTCTCCAAGCGTATCATTGAGGGACATCCTCTACATCCCATCAAGAACACCGAATCAGGTGTCTTCCTTGGTGATACCAATACGCCAGAGTGGAGGGAGGTGCACAAATTCCTACCACCAGCTCTAGGCCCAAAGGCTGTTAGACATTATGCTCCAACAATGCAAAAGACTATCGAGGACGCATTCAAGGTTTTTGACGAGCTTGATGTGCGGGATGAGGCTTGGAATGTGTATCCCTATATGCTTAAGCTCGGCTCCCAAGCAGTAGGAAAACTGGTACTTGGAATGGACTTTCAGCACTTCACTTCTGTCGATGCCCGCCCACACGAGATGGTGTTGAGAATTGCCCAATCACTTGAGCTTAACAAGAAGATCACATCAATGGGAAGTTGGTACCGCAATCTACCTTTTGGAGACCCACAAAGACTTCGCGAGGCACGAGGTCGCATCGAAGCCATGATGGAGGAATCGGTCGCAAACGCATCCAAGGGTGTCGAGGACCTGGATCTCCAGGATGCTGCTCTTCAGGCCGAGAACATGGTTGACTATGTCCTGCGTGCCAGTGACAGTAAGGGTAACAAACTGCCCCGACATCGCATCATGGAGCCTCTTGTTGTGGCCACCGGTGCCGGCTTCACCACCACCAGCTCTCTCCTCTCATGGCTCATATATGGTCTTGTTATGTATCCTGGAATGCAAGAGCGTATTCTTCAGGAGCTTGTTGACAATGGCTTTGACAATGATACACAAATTACTGCCGAGTTGACAAACAAGCTCACTTTCCTCGACAAGTACATCAAGGAGACTCAAAGACGACACAACCCATCATACCAGCCAGCACGCACTACGTCAGTTGACCTCGTTCTTCCCGGAGGCTACAAACTCCCCAAAGATTCCATCGTCATTCCCGCCATCCACCACATCCACAACAACACTGACATCTGGGACAACCCCGCCAAGTTCGATCCTGACCGCTGGGACACGGAGCGTGTCAAGAACCGTCCCAACGCGTCTTACATACCCTTCGCGACTGGGCCGCGCATGTGTGTCGGCTTCAACTTTGCCCTCCAGGAGGTGAAGGTGTTTTTGCCCAAGCTTGTATACCGCTACAAGTTCAGCTTGGCGCAGGATGGCCCTGTTGAATATGACCCAATGTTCCAGCTCATTCGACCGAACAATCTGTATGTTCGAGCAGAGAGAAGAGTGAAGTGGCCCTCAAAGAGTGATCAAGCACCTTGAGAGTTTTACGAATACCCCCCATTGTATAGATTTGGAAATGACTAGATGGTAGTCACTTGTATATACTCAATACCAAAATGCCCTTTAAGCCAATATTGCCTGTGATATCTTGCTATAACTATCCGGTAAATGTGTAACTATTATTTTATCCAGGATCGTCAGTGAGACGAGTAGTCATCCAAACGCTGTTGATGACACTTGAACAATTATCAGTTATCAGTGGCATTTGTAGACATCAGACATTACATTGCATGGCAACCGGGTAAAGTAAATTATATCAATTATTAAATAGTTATAGACATTATTCATCACTTCGTAGTCGTACGTGTTGTCGACGTTGGTTTCATACTAGACTTCGTCTTCGTCGTCAACGTTGCCTTGGCCGTCACTGACGCCTTTGTCGTAGTAGGCTTTGCCGCAGTCTTGACCGCAGCCGCCTTGATGGGGTTGTTGATCTTGTAAACATTTAGTCTCTTCTCTCCACCACACTTCTCAGCCTTATTCCCTAGACAAACTGTCTTGCACTGGGTCTCAGCGACCTTCTTGCTTCCGTTTGCGGGCCCTCCGTTATTGCACCAGCATTCCTGGCCAGCCTGTACTCCCATGTGACTGTACCCCTTGTTCGCGCAGAAGTCGGAACACATGGTGACGGTCATTCTCTTATCCGTCCTCTTAGCCGCCGCCAGCGCTCTTCCCTTAGTCCCCTCGCTATAGCAACCAAGGTACTGCCTCTTGTCATTGTTGACATCCTTTGTCTTACTTGAGGTTGGTTTATATTCGTTGTTCTGCCAAACGGAAATGCGTAGACCAGCTCCGCACTTTTGTGAAGAGTCGCCTGCGCACGGCATCTTGCAATCGCCATCGCTCACCATCGTGGCCTCTGGCTTGGTAGCGAAGCCACAGTAACATTCTGTCCCGTATTCCATTCCAAAGAGAGGATAGTTGCTCTTTTTGCAGAACGCGGCGCATGTCTCAATTGACACCGTAGATCCGACGAACGAGGCGTCACGCAGCGTGCGACCACCCTCGCCTCCGTCAGTATAACAGCCGACGTAGGTTGCAGCACCCTTGAGTGCGGTGATAGGCGCAGTCGACTTAGGAGCCGGTGTGACTTTCCAGACACTCAACCGGTTGCCTCCACCGCAGTACCCAAGGATATCGCCCTTGCACTTCATGGAGCACTGGCTGATGTCGTTGGTGTTGGCTCCTCCAAGTGTGTTACCGCAGTAGCATTCTTGTGCGTACTCGGTACCGGCGTAAGAGTAACCACCGTCCTGACAATACTTGACGCACATCTCGTTAGTCATGCCCTTGGTGTCTGAAGTACGATCTGACGTCAGTGCTCGTCCATTGCTAGGCTCCGACCAGCATCCCTGATAGGTGCCAACGCCATCGGCGATCTTGGTCTTGCCAGCCACCAGAGGTTCTGGCGCAACGTATGAAGTGTCTTCCCAGACGGTCAACAATTTCGGGGCCCCGCACCATTGTCGCTGGTTACCCGAGCATGTCATCTTCGGTGTCTTTGCGCATGTTGAGGGATTCATGTACGATGTCCCACTTCGTAGCGCATCAGCACAGTAGCATTCTCGTGAGTTCTCAAGACCAGCAAGCGGATAACCCTGAGCCTTGCAAGCTGCGGTACAAGACTCGATAGTCATGCTGTTGGAGGTAGTCGAGTACTTGTTCAAAGCTCTCGAAGATCCCCCAGTTGTGCAACCAGCAAAGGCCCATTTGCCAATCTTGTCACCTACTTCGTAATCTGAGATCTTGTCGGGATCCTCGCTCTCTGGTCGGACATTGAAAGATGGCTGCGTAGCGCAAATCTGTTGAGGGGCATTTTCAGGACCACTCCTCACTGGGTTACAGCCGGGTAGCTTGTCGAGTGGCCCGCGAACAGCCTCATTGACGATGGGTTGTTGTTCAGGACAGATTGTGCTATGGTAAGGAGTGTGTGATGCGGCGAGTGGAGGGCAAAGCGAGATTTGGCCGCTGATTTTGTCATTGTTGAGACACTGCTTGACAGCAGCAGAGAGGACATTCTTATCCCAGCCATTCATGAAGTCGCCATGGAAGCTGTAGCCAGTAGTGTCTCCGTTGGCAAAGACAAACTGGCCACCCTTGCTCTTATCGATATCATTGACTCCGTAAATAACTTCAAAAAAGAGATGGGGAAGTTTTCGGGGATGAGACGGAGGACAAACACCATTGTCAATCCTGGACATGTATGCAACATGGCTCTGGTCAGACTTGTAGTCTTCTCCGTTCCAGCATGACGGGAAATGAATCTGTGCTCGCATTCCGTTGCTGCAGTCGGTGCGCTTCATGTAGTTGGTCTCCTTCATAGGACCAGACTTATCCAAGCAGGCAAAGCTGACACGCTCGGCGACCGGTCTACCTGACACTCCATTGCTGTTGTAAGTCATTTTCGTGGAGTCAAAAGACCGAGCACTGTTGTTTCCCGAGAGCACCTTGAAGCCTGGAGGGAAAGGCTCAATGTTTTGTCTGTCGTCACCCCGGCCGAGGTAGTAGACAACAGTTCCACCGTTAGGAACCATCTGAAAAGTGCCGTTCTTGTGACGGAAGAAGAGTTGTGGTGTCCAGTAAGCAGACTTGTCGTCTTGAATCTCACAAGAGGTACACCGCGAAGCCAAAAGGTCTTCATAGGACGGGTTGGTGCCAAAGTTGCTTGCACCAGAGATTTTATGAACATGGCCAGCAACACCCCCTGGACTGATGACGGGGTCAACTCGTCCAGTCTGAATTATACTACATGACATACGCCAGAAGGCATCGGTTGTAGAGGCGAGTGCCAGCAGCCCCAGAAGGGCAGTATTGCTCTGGACCATGTTGGGTGAGTTGGTGATGGTCGAACAAGGGTATGTGAGTCCTTGTATAGTGGCATGTGTGAGAGGAATGAGACCATAACGGTAGGGAAACGTTCTTTATAAGATTGGGAAGGATTGACGCAGGTACAACAACGTGGGTTGACTTTGGATTCCAGGAACAGGCACACCAGCGACAGATGCCACCCAAAGCGGATACATCTCCTGGATTCTTAATTTACTCGACATGATATCGGCCGCGGGAGCGGGGGGCTTGCATCTCACATTCCAGTCCATGGGCCAATGCTTCATTAAGCTATTGCAGGATTTTCCCCCAGTGAAGCCTCCCTCTAGACAAAGTTCAAGACGGCTCCTTCACCCCGTACCCTTATCGCCCATTATCTCCAAGATGGTCCAATCCAACGACATCGGCGACCTTGAGAACCTTAAAGTGACACCATGGTCATGGTGGCCCGGCGGATCTTGAGTGTCGCGGGGAGGGGCTACATTCCAGTCAAGCTTATACTTTGATAGCTTGTTGAGCTACGGGATTTTTTTCATGTGCGGGCCACATGAATTTGACTTAGTCAGGTGGGCACTTGACAAAGGATTTGAATTCCAGCTTGGTTTTCTGTCTGTGCTTGGTGGTTCACATGTCTAGCCCCAACCCATACATGTCAAGTCAAGCCCATTTGCTATGAGGACCTGATCGCGGCATTTATTTGTGTCTGTGCTTCCTGACAGCAGCCTCGTATGTCATATGTAGTAGATAGTCTGTATCTTTGAAGACCATGACAAGCGGTAGCACGATCACGTCTATGAAGCCACAATTTTCATGGCCGAAGCTATATTCGACCCAGAATCCATCAGCAATTGCAGTCACTGGCTAGGGTTCCCAAGACCGCATGTCGTACTTTTACATCACGGGACTACTGGCTTTTCAACCTGTTTATTAAGCAGCCTAGAAGAATTAGTCTAGATTATCCTACTGTCGACATCCAGCCAAAACACTAAGCGTGGCAGCTATAGCCCGTTCCCTATCGAAATCATCACTTATTACCACTGAAACCCTCTGTCTTGTTCTTCGCCTTTGCATGAACTTCCTCGATTGGAGCATCAATCTTGTAGTTAAGAGTCTCCTCCAAACTTCCCATAAAGAAGCATAAAGCGCAGGCAAGAGCACCGAAAGCAGTGGCAATGATGAAAATTATGCGAATAGAGTCCGCGTAAGCTTGGCGCTGAGCTTGAATAATGGAACCTGCCACTGACTCAGACACTCCTGGGATTTGGGTCAGGGCAGTAGGGTCGGAGCTTGAGAGGGCTGTTAAGATGTCGCCGATATATCGTGATGACACCCCGTTCTGCAGTGCTGCCTTCGTGACAAATCTGGGAAGCTTGGAGGAGATGGAGTTGTTGAAGATGGTAGAGTAGATTGCTGTAAACACTGTGGCAGCGAGTGCTCTGGCTGAAGAAACGATAGCAGTGGCAGTGGCGATGAGTCGGTGAGGTGTAGCAAGTTGAACAGCAGAGATGAGAAGAATTAGGGGCGCACCGAAACCGATACCGGCCACAACCGAGAAGGCGATGCTATTGGTCGAGTGCCCGGGCTGAATAGTCGTGAAGCCAATGAATCCACAAGTATAAATGAAGAAGCCGAGGAACATTGGGGTCTTGACGGATTTCAGCTTCGAAGTCAGCTTGGCCCAAAGCGTAGTTGATAATCCCATGGCAATCCAATAGGCTTGTTCCCGTGCAACGAGCTTCAGAGGGTCGGTTTCAAAAAGCGTGGTTGTCCTAGGATATATCTAATTAGTACACAATCCAGTGCGCAAGAGAACAAGCGGGATTGGATTGGATCGATAACTTACATGGTAGGAAAATAGAGAGCATAAGCAAAGACCAAACTGGCTTCCACCACAATTAGAGCGATGGAAATGCTGAAAGTTCGTCCAGCGTCTTTACCCCCTCTGAACAGATCGTGATCCAAAATACCGGTCTTGGTACCCTTCCACTCATATGCCACAAATACAAATAGCATGACAATTCCAATGACTAGGGGTGCCATGACACGACTATTGCTCCATCCATACTGTACACCTCCGAAGTTTAAGGCTGTTAATAGCAGTGTCAGGCCGACAAAGAACATTCCAAGGCCGAGGAAATCGAAAGCGCGGAGCTTTCGAAGAATATCAGAAGCTGAGACCTTATGGGCATGCTTTGGCGGTTGATATCCCACAAAGATGCCGATAATAACAACACCCCACAAGGCCATCTGAATCCACTAAACAGCTGTGAGAAAGAGGGTTAAGAGAGATGCCTTCCTTCGAACGACTTACGTAGAACTTTCGCCAGCCATCTGATGGATTCCGCTTGGTAAGAGCACCGATGATGAGGGGTCCCAGACAGGCACCAATTGCTGCTCCAACATTGATGGTAGCTTGTGCCACTGAGAAAATCAGTACAAAGAAACAAGGTGGCCAGGGCACGGGACTTACTTGGTCGCCATTTACGAGGGACAATCTCGCTTGGGATGCAATACGCAAGAACACCAACCGAGAAACCGACGCCAATAAGAGTCTGGGCAGCTATTAAGCGGGCAATCGACTGTGAGCCGGGAGCAATGGCCGCGCCAATGAAAGAAATAGTGGAACAGCCAATCAACAGCGGTTTTCTTGTTTGGTAGATATCGGCCACAGTGGAAATGAATGGAGTAATGACAGCCTGGACGAGAGACATGGAGTTGACGACCCAAGTCAGAGAAGTATTTCCTGGGAAACTAGCCCCGATATAACCGAGCTGAAGAGATATCAGCAAACGTCAACTCACTTGTGGCTATAGTAGTGTGACGGTGACAGAGTCAAAGAGATTCAAGGACTGTTGGGTCGGAACTGAGACTTACCATGGCAGGGGGGCCCTGAAGCGCTACAAGATCAACCATGAGCATGATGAACATTGCAAAGATGGCGACGTAGGTGCGCCAATGCAAATCTGGCTCAAGCTCGGCTTCATCGTATCTAGGCTGATGCGTACTCTCTCCTTCCCCCTTTTCAACATGCTCAGAGACTGGTTCGTTCATTTGGGTTGCCGACTCCTTTCTTTCAGTCAAAGAAGACATGATGTAAGTTTATCAATGATTCAGGAGAGGCTGTCAGACTGCCGGTAATATCAAGACTTGAAGCGTGCTGCAAGAATGTTTGATATCGACGGGTCTTTATAATCAACAGACCCCGGAGAACTTGGACCCGACAGGTTAGTATCCAAAGGCAAAGGTCAGCGTACTCCGCCGTCCCACGAGTTGCGTCTTTCCCCACAAACCTAATATCGAACTGTGCATTTCCCCGCAAACAAGACAAGATCTTGCTCCCCGCCGGATCTACTTTCCCCAGCCAGGTAAACCCCCCGCACAAGCCGAACCTGCATCTGCCGGGTTGTCTGGAGAATCACATAGCCTCGGATTTGAGCGCCTCCTCCGCCGGCTTGATACCTGGTTCGCGGATGTGCTTGAAGTCACCAGGGACCTTGTTGAGCAGATTCGGTTTAGGCCAGCCGATGATGGGATGTTATGATGAGGACTACTTTTGCCAAGTTAAAAAGGAGTGATGAGAGACAGCAATGAGAAGTCAATACAAGCTACATCATTCTTCTTACTGTGTTCTAAAGAGACAAACAAAAGTAGCCGAATATCTCTGAAGTCCCCCTTCCTTCAAACTTGTTGAATATCTACCATGGATTTTGAATCGCGCGACATCATCATCGTTGGTGCTGGTCCAACTGGTCTTCTGTTGGCCTGTCGACTGGTTCAAGCTGGTCTCAAAGTTACTGTTTTAGAGAAAGACCATGTTCTCCCAACCGCTGTGAGAGCGATTGGCTACTACGGAGCCACACATCACGCTCTTCGCAAAGCCGGCATCTTTGAGGAAGCCAAGAGGCAAGGCTTTTTCGAGACGGCCTTCTCTTGGCGCAAGTGCTCTAGACAGCAGCAGGGCGAATGCGCCTGGGGAGATCTTATCGCAGCGTGGAACCCATGGGAAGAATCAGGGCTACAGTTGGGTGACTGTGGTACGGGCATGCTGATCTTGGGGCAAGACAAGCTACGAAACATTTGTCTTGAGAAACTCAAAGAATTTCCCCATCTTGGCGAGGTGCTCCTGGGTCATAACATTGTTGGTCTTGTTCAGTCAGAGGACTCTGCTACTGCAACCGTGCTCGATCCAAGTCAAACGACCAAGACGTTGACTGCAAAGCTGGTTGTTGGAGCAGACGGTGCGAGATCCACCACACGAAAACTCATCGGTCAAAGCCTCGAAGGCTTCACTTGGCCTGACAAGCTCGTCGGAATAGACATCTTGGCCCCCATCCCAGCCCCAGCAGACGGGCCACCAGTTGTCTATGCTCTCGACAAGGAAAACGTGGCCTTCTTCAGTCCGCTTGAGAAACCCAGGCCGGGTGAGCCGACGCTTTGGAGGTTTACACTTCCAATGCGGACAGAGGACTGCGAACCACACGTATTCGACGCAGCAATCAGAAACAAGATCGACAGGTTTGTTCCTGGGCCACGACCACTTGAATACGACATCAAGAACGCGCAACAATACACTGTGCATCAGCGGCAGGTGCAGAACTACATGGTTGGACGAACAGTACTAATTGGAGATGCGGCTCATCTCAATGTGGTATGCATGATTCTATATACTTGCCAACAAAGACTCAGCTAACATTTTGGAACAGCCAACTGGCGGACTGGGTCTTACGACAGGCCTTCTTGATGCAGACTCTCTCGCTGATGCCATAGAGATGGTCCTGGTCGAAGGTAAGTCATTGGACATCGTCCACGAGTGGGCGCTCAAGAGACACGCTGTCTGGAAGGATGTGGTTTCGCCAATGTCGGTAGCGAATCATAAGAGGTTCATGGAAACCGACCCTGAGAAACCGGAGGAAGATCCATTCTTGAACATGCTGCGACAAAAGGGTGATGAGCTGAAGGAGCTGAACCAGACATTTGATGAAGGTGTGGTGACTCATATGAGGACTCCTCAGCTTGTTGTGTAGACTTTTGAGTACATATGCAATTATCTTGGAATCACTGCTTCTGCTTCAAGTTGAACTACAGCTTTTACTTCAATGAAATGATAAACCTGAGGAATAACCAATCGTCTTTCGAGTAAAAAACTTGCCTGCCTTCAACACATAGGAGCTTGTTAATGATAGTACAATAATTATAGGAAGATAATCTTAGTAACTATGTTCATATCTTCAACCATGAACGTTATCTTGCGATGTTTGGGGATTATAGTCTAACATAAGGGTTGCCCCTGCTTCTTAACCCTTCCAGAAACCTAGACACGCCTTGGCATAGCGGATTGTCTGCGCCTTGCTCCAACAATAGGTCATTACAAGCTGCCAGTACCTGTTCCATGTTCAGCAATGAAATTTCGCGGCCGTCGGGATGGCGTATGGCAAGAGCTGGTCGTCGACCACTACGTATCTCAGCGACGCAACGATCAAACCCTTCTTCTTCATCCAATAGCATCTGCCCCTCGGTCTCGTTTGATGCGCCATCTTGTAATTGGTGAGCAAGCGAGTGACACCATATGACCAGTGCTAAACGCAAAAGAACAACCGGCCACCACGTTGGACGATTTGCACATGTTCGGCTAGCCTTGAGAGTCCTCCACAGTTGTCCAGCGCTGCAAACGGCCTTGAATGCGGACAACGACCTATACCAGTGCTTTAAAGACGCCAGGTAAGCTTTCCCGAGGCGATAACCTTCTCTTCCTACGATGACCTCCACATCATCGAAACAGATCATAAGCTCCATCCAGAGAATATGATATACCAGTGCACATGAAACTGCTACCGGTAAGTTGACATTCCGGCCAACCGCGCGGCTTCTCAGTAAATCCCACTTGAGAAGTTGCGATTCCAGCTCTTCTTGACGGACAAGGGAGTAGTTGCTGGATCCATATGATTTGAACGGCTGTAGAGCATTGGACTCTATTTCAGGGGCGAACCTGTGTACCTTGGTATGGCTCAGGATATTGGTCTGTAACGGACAGAGTAATAGACGGATCTGGAGTGGTGTAAGGGGTTCTACCGCCGACGTATATTGATGAGAACATATAAGTGTGGAGTACAACTCTGAGATGGAAGGAGTTGCATCCGACTTGACAAGCCTCTGCCTTGCGGAATTCCATGCTGTCTCAGACTTTGCAAGAAACAGATCATCGGATGACGGCATAGGGCAAGATATCTTGGAGTAGGGAACATTGGACGGAATATTGTAAAAGAGGCTCACTTCTTGCTCAACGACATACCATAAGTAAGCAAGTCTAGGTCTTCAGTCAGCAAGCTTGCCAGTTAGACAAAATGTTCAAGTGTGGTTGTACCTGACATCCCTCTCCGTAGAGCTCCAATCCAACCAGCGCGAATGCTCTCCCTCAGGGGCCGAATTGCAGTCATATATGGGTTTAAGACGATAAAATCCACGTCTCAAGAGGAACTGCACCTAAGTTAGCGCCGAGATGGAAGCGGGAGCTGCTGACTTACGATTGAGTATGTTCCATGGAAGGCTTCCGAAAGTTCAGAATGCTTTTGATCACCAGACCATGCACTGAACATGGTGATAAGTGTCCATGACAATATCACATATGGGTCCGACATGTAACTTTCGCTTCTTGAAGTTCGTTCATTGACAGATATGCGCACCAGATAGGCCATCTCGACAGCAAAGGCCCTTGCTTCAGGGACCGGAGTGACGAGACATCCAATTATCATCATGGTGAGCAATAACAATCCGTAATCTAATGTTGGGTGCGGAGCTCTCTCCAAGACAGATCGAAGCGTTGTGGGGTGAAGGACTGGATATAAAGAAAGGTAATGCTTCTGGCAGAGGCTAAAGCACAAGTCGACAATTTCAGGAGGTGGAAACTCGTGAGGGATTGTGTCGAGATTGTCATGTCGGAATGTCTGATAGAGCATCCCGTGGACTTTATTTGAGATGATATCTCGGGCCACGGCCGGGACCTCAATCGCTGTGGGATAGTCTTGTTGATTATGCAAAGCACCATATGCCTGCATTCGCTTCCACGCGGACCTGTTACTGAGAAAGTCGCAGATTCGGTGGAGATTCAGGATCCGGCCCGGCTGGAAGCGGTATTCAAGTGGGAAGCTCGCAAAAGTATCACCGTCTGGGGATCGTAGTCCAGACTCTGAGGGATCTTCGGTACTAAAGTTCTCATACGGCATGTTTGTCTCATCAGAGCTCTCAATCGTATGAGGAGGAAATCCGTCTTCGGGCATCTCCCACAGGAAGTGAGGGAAACCGGAGCCTGGAATGGACGGAAAGTCATGGAGATCAACAAATGTCGGATCCAACCACGGAAACTGCGTGTCAAGATCGGGCCTGACATCCTCAGTGCCTGGTGTCATCTGTAGTGCATGAGGACCGGGAGCAATTGATGCCAGGGCAGCAACATCTGATTGTACTGATCTTGTAAGTGACGTCAGGACTGCAGCTGCGTCAAGTCGAGTGGCATCTAGATGTTCATGCGGAGAGGACGAGTTGACAAGGGGAGGGCCCTGACCCTACATGGTGTTAGTGATCGATCAGTCCTTCAACATTTCTGGATCGGTACCGACCTCGGCCGAGTCAATTCCAGGCTGGTTTTCCAGCGGAGTAGTCCCAGACTCGCTCGTCTCAAATGCATCCATGTTTGTCATCGGAGACAGTGGCAGGGTGGGTCGGCCACGACGTAGTGTGCTGTGTGGCCTGTCGATGCTGCAGATGAGAGACCGAGCTTGACACCGATCGCATGGAGTTTGTCCACTGCATTTCAATTTGGATCGAGCACATGCGTCGCAGGCTGCCCAGACTCGAGGGCGACGACTGACCCGTCCGCTTGGGGTAGCCATGCTCTGGTCGGTTTTATGGCTCTCTGCGGGCACGGTGGTCTCTGTGTCATGTATTTTCTCGTGTCTCCGAAGGATGTCGCTGCAGTCGTCTTTAGAATGATGACGATGTTCGTGGTGATGGACGGAAACTTGATCTGGTACGCACCTTCGGGAGAATGATTGGGAGCAGATTCCACACGGGAATGGCCGCAGATGTTCATCTACAGCAAAAGCATAATTAGCCAAACGCTCGTATCTTGTTAGATCTGACAAAGGCTACTACTGTGGTCGATCCAGGGAATGCAATTGTTAACTTACGTCTATTTCGATGACGCCGTAGGTGATCTTTGCGTGTGAAGGTACAATCGCAAACTCCACATCGGTAATTGCCTGGACTCGAACTCATTGCTGGGCGGACACTTGAAAATAGTACGTTGACAGTTTCGTTCAGGTTCAAGGGACATGATCCGGGTTCTGTCATCAATTGATCTCCGAGAGCTCTCGATGGTAAACAAGATCTCTATCGGACAGAGCGGGGGGATCGCCTAACGATATCCGTGACATCGGATGATGCGGGGGTTACAGATCAGCCATTCAACCTTCACGCGCAACAGGCTTGTCTCGATCAAGATTAGTTATTCTATGACTTTTCAGCCGAAGGAATGATTATCAATTACACTAGTACCAAACCCCCGCTTCTAACCTTGCGTAAGCTATGTTAGCTTGCCGGGTTTGTGACCAAAGCTTCCTTTCCATAGACCTCAGCTACCCAACCCGACTCATCAAACCCCTCAATTATAATCGTCCTCTTCCGAATGAGCCAGGTTCCATCTTCCTGCTTACAAAACACATCCTCCCATCGACCCCAGTGGTCATAAAACTTGTAATTGGTGGCCGCAAAGAACAAGGCTTCGGTGTGTGCTTCGGTGTCGTTGACAAACCGGACATCCATTGTAGTGATGTGGTGACGGATGTATTTTGCTTCGTTTCCTCGGACTACCTCACTCATCTCCTTTGGTGACACGACTCGTCCGTCAGCTAGATTGTATGAACCGTTGGGTTCAAATAGCTTGGATAGTTCTTGAAAGTCGCAGTTCTCTTTTGCAAGTGATGCATACCGCTGCATAGCCCCTTGAATCTGCAAGATGGCCGATGTTCTCTCTTGGGTGTACATGTCGGTTGTAGGTTATGATAACGAATTCTGGCAAAGAATAATTCGATAGTCCTGCGATTGGTTCCAGTAGATATCTTTCGAAAGGCATAAGACTATGGAGCCTTAGACCAAATTTATAGCTTTCGTTTGACTTTCCCACATTTGAGGTTGAGTCGGTTATGAACCACATATCTTCCTAATTACGCCTCCCGAAATTCCCGACTGAGCTGCCAGGGACTGTCACATCGCTTCCGGTTTTTGGCTCCCGCTCTCTCCACCTCCGCCTCCGCCGGAATCTACTGACAGATCCGAGCACCCGGAAATTGAGGATGGTCTCCAGCAAATAGATTTGCTGCAGAAGCTGCGGGGGCACATAGTTTGTCTTATACCAGTATGTTCTACGCACTCTGGTTCACAGATCTCTTGTCTTCGCCACGCAAGTAACAGTTTGCAATCACATCGTCTTACGAATCAATCATGTCGACTCATACTCTATCCCACTCGTTGATTGGTAATATTCTAGGTCGCCAAGTTGGCGATGTAGTTCAATACCGAAACATCCAATATGCCCATCTCGATCACGCCTTTGCAGAACCCGTGATGAATGTAGACTACGATAGTGAACTTCTCGTGGCCACCGAGCATGGGTCAGTACAAACGTTTCCGAATTTTATACTGAACAGAGACAACATCTAATATAAATGCTCTAGCCCGCTTGTGATCTCTCCACCCGATGCTTGCGATTTTGAATTCGGTCTCATCCAACAGTCTCTACCCCGACCAACCTACAAAATCTCAGCAACCAGAGGGTTACACCTTACAATCACTTGCCCTCGAGACATTCCTGACCGTCGGAAGCTCCCTGTCTTTGTCTACATACATGGTGGTGGTTTTGCTGTTGGTTCAAGCGTTTGGCCGCAGTACGACCAGGCACGCTTTGTGGAGATGTCAACAGCATTGAGCCAACCCATTATCGGGGTATCTCTGAAGTATGTCAACTTCTTCGCAATGTTTGCATTTGCTAAATAACTGTTTTTTTCTCAGCTATCGATTGGGTGCGCCAGGTTTCCTCACATCGGCGGAGCTGCGAGAAGCAGGCATCAAAACCAACAACGGGCTACGAGACCAGCGAGTTGCACTTCTTTGGATCCAAAAATTCATTTCTGGTTTTGGAGGGGACCCTGATAATATCACAATTTCTGGCCAAAGCGCTGGTGCCGGTGAGTCTCAGTCTTTCATTTTCCTTTTCAGCCAAGCTTATCTTCTACAGTTGCCGCAATGCTGCACCTTCAGTCTGAACAGCCCCTATTCTCTCAGATGATATGCTTCTCTGGAACCACGACTGCCCTCAAGCTACCAGATTTGACGGAAGCCGAAAAGTCGTCGGCTGCCGCATTTTCTTCTCTGGGATTGAGTGATATCTCGCCTGCTGAGCGCATCTCAAAGCTCCTAAGCTTACCTGAGGATGTTCTATGGCAAAATATTCCGCCAACACTGGCCATGTTACCTGTAGTTGATGGTGATGTTTTGAAGCTTGGAGGACCGACATTCGAGCAGCTGTATCAAGATGGGGACAAGTTCATCGGAGAGAATGGTTGGTGTAGAAAAGTCATGCTCGGAAGCTGCCGTCTCGACGTAGGGTGCCGGAGATCTCCCTTTAAAGTACATGGCTAACAATTGTATAGGCTAGCATTATACATGGTCAACTTGCTAGGCATGGAGCTGAAATTACTCCAGTCTTCAATCGCTATCTCCAGGAGGCATCGGAGGGCTCTCTTTCGGAGGCGAAGGATCTCTTCGACGCCTTCCGGCTGCCTCCTGATCTTGAAGAACCAGCTTCATTGATGAGAATAATGGAGCTTCTCTCAGATGTGGCATACCTTGCTGCCAGTCTCGCTGTAGCTGGAGTATGGGCAAGACAAGCATTTGTGTATCAGCTGGCTGTCCCAAACCCTTGGAACGGACCTTTCAAATCACATGCTAACCATATCTTGGACGTTGCTCTCCTCTTCCAAAACTTCAAGGAAACACTGCCTCAATCACAGGCAGACAGTGGTGTTGAGTTTGCCCAACACGTCATCAAGTTCACAAACAGCAAGGATCCTTACCAAAGCTTTGTTGGTGAGAGCTCTCACAACGTTTTCGTATATGGCCCAGATGCAGTCGGGGTGTCATCCAGTCCTATCCCACAAGTTAGAATGGTCGAAACTTCCAATGCGGTATCTAAAACACTTAAGGAGAAGGGTGAGGTGAGCGTGGCCGTCTTGGATGTACTTTTACAAGTGTGGCACCGTCTGTTGAGCTAGATACTTGGTCAATACCGTGATCCATACAATTATAATACAACATATGCTGTATGGCTGTTAGTATATGAAGTTGACCTGGGTATACTGGCAGGCATATTGTTCGATCCAGCGCCGCAGGCCTAGTTGAAAATGCGTTCTCCAGCAAGAATAAGGAATAGGCAAAGCAGAAAGCCAGTATGTTTTGATTGTATTGTGTGGAATATCAGGATGGTTCACGACGAATAACAGCGAGGGATTTCTTAACAAGTAAACAGCTCTGTTTAAATCTACATATCAATATCACAATGTCGTTACTTGATCAGGCACTAAGCAGTGGAACAAGTTTGACTTGTGCCGGCTTCCCTTTAATAACGTCTGGCTCCTCGACGACTTCGACACGATCTGTCGAACCACTCAAAAATCCATTGAGAAATCCTTGAGGAACATCGGGACCCCATATGTATAATGATCGTTTCGACTGCTTTTCCCTTTTGTACGGTGTTTCGGAGTTGACAAGATCGCCGTCGGAATAATGCTCGAGGATAAACCCGGACGCATCGAACCTGGATCGATGAGTAAGCGAAGGTGTTGTTAATGGCTTGATTAGACTTACCAGTAGTCAAATATCTGACTACCGAGAACGTGTCTACCGATACCCCAGCAATTCTTCCAACCAGAGTCAAGGAGCCAGTCATGACCTAATGCTTGGGTATCCATGTCATTGACCTCAAAACTCGCATGGTGGACGTGAGCTGATGAACCTTCACAAGTTCCTAGAAAGAATGACTGGTTCTGGTGAGCAGTTGTATCAAGTCAAGGGCAATTGAATTGACTGACATGATGATCGACAAATTCTGACCCACGGTCTACATGTATGAAGGAGATATGATCCTGATTGGTTTCTGGATCATACACCGTGTCTGTTGGTTTCAGGTTGAAGTTTTCGAGATACCAATCCATTGTCGGCTGATAGCGATCGGCCGGGACGAGGTAGCCATAATGACCAAGCTTGTGAACTGGACTAGGTCGAGGTATCATTCGTCGAACTCCGCCCTTTCGAGGTTTCTCGAGAGCAGTGTTGTCTGGAACGACGGATGTGTGAGAGTGAACTGACGAGTCTTGTCGGTCAGGTTCTCTCAGAGTTTGATTACAGACCAAGTTTACTTGGTATCCGTTAGGATCAGTCAAGGTGACGATACTTCCTCCCCCGGGCCTATCACTCAAGGAGACAGCCGAGGCATTGGGGAGTTTGGATGCATTCTCGAGGTCTTGGAGAGACTCGGCAGCCCATGTGGCGCCTAAAAAGTGGCGCTGAGAGTCGGGAGAGATTTCAGCAATGTAGAGATACGGGTCGATGCCGAAGCCTCGGTAGTAGATTTTCGTTCCTTGACGAGCTGTCTCGATAAGACCAAAGTCCCGTAGGAAAGAATCCGGTTTCTCGATGCTGGGGTGTTGATAATGAACAGCGCTAAGGCGTACAAGACGGATTTTATCAGACATATTGGGGAAGAAGGTGATAGATGATGCAAAACTGGCTGCTTCAAAAGGGGGTCTTATGAGATGACGAATGTAAATATGGCTTGCGGACGTCCAACGATCGAGTTATCATGTTTTATCTTTGATCAAAAAGACCCAACTTTCCGAAATGCCGACTTTTGAGTTCGCGATATGTCCCTGCTGTGACCCTCCCTCCATCGGCAAGTGGCGAAGTAGGATGTGATGCCGACCTGAGGCGTTCGGAACTCGGAATATGGGGGAAACAAAGAGCTCATGGCCCGATGGCTGAATAGAAAAACCATAATCAAGTGCCGACCGATTACTGACTACTTACAATTATCGTCTGTTGTGATCATTTGAATTGCTTCACTTTACCATCACTGTTATTGTTTGCTAATAGCAACTTTTTCTCCGCACCATGTCTTACCAATTCAACAAGTTGGTCCGGTTCGATGACCAGGGCACACCACGATATGGAGAGCTACTCTCAGGCAATGACTCGGATGGGTATCGCATCCAGCCTCTCAACGGTACATTGAAAGATGGATTGGAAAGTCCCACTGGAGAACCGATTACTACATCAAAGGTATTCCACATTTTATCACCTGCTGGCTCGTGTGATACTGAGATTTCTGCAGTTACTCCCTCCTGTTGAGGCTACTCCTATAGTTATCTGCGTTGGCCTCAATTACAGCCAACACGCTAAGGAAGCGAGCGTAAGACACGCCCAACACCGGGTTAACCATTCCTCTCAAGTTAACGACGATCTCCAATCTAGCTCTCCGTGCCCAAATACCCCGTTATCTTTACGAAACCGGCCGATGCAGTCAACGGCCCAACCGACCCCGTCCACGTCCATCCGAGCGCCAACACAAGGTTAGATTACGAAGGAGAATTGGTTGTCGTTATTGGTCAAGACGCCAAGAACGTTTCTGAGGAGGACGCTTTGGATTACGTGCTGGGCTATACTGCTGGAAACGACGTCTCGGCAAGGAACTTTCAAGCACCTGAAGCTTCCGGTGGCCAATACTGTTACGCCAAGTCATTCGATGGCTTCGCGCCGGTAGGACCTGCTATCTGGTCCAAGAAACTGGTTAGCGACCCTCAAAAGCTGACTTTCGAGACCCGTGTCAACGGTGAGATGAGGCAAAAGACGAGCACTGACGACATGATCTGGTCGGTACGCCAGATTGTGTCACATCTGTCCCAGGGCACCACTCTGCGTCAGGGAACGTTGATTATGACAGGAACTCCTTCTGGGGTGGGACTTTTCCAGAACAAGTTTTTACAACACAACGATATTGTGGAGGTGGATTTCCATGGTCTTGGGGGTATCAAGAATCAGATCGTATTTGAGTGAAGGGTTCTATTCATAGATTCGCTTTGCATGGTAGTTCCTCAGATCTAGAATTTATGTATCTTACTCTTATGCATCCATTTTCCAGTCTACTCTCTATATATCTACATATAATCTGATACTAGATACGGATGGACCTTTGCTGGGAGTAGTCAGACGCGCCTTGACTAATTTGTACTGTTGCCGCGACATATTGCAGTATCGTCAAACCCTCCAACTTCTTTGCGATGTGATGCAATGTCGGAAGCTGAGAGAAACTTGGTGCACTGAACTCCAAACTAACGTTTTCCGATGTAAATGTCTTCTGTGTGAAAGAAGAGAGTGGGAGGCCGGGAGACACGGTTGGATACTGAACATCAGCTACACCTGGCTCCCCTGTCTTGGGTATGTACTTGAAACACAAGATATTCGGAGGCTGTTGTGGGCCAGAGATGTCCTTGCTCTTATCGAGAGAGATATCCGACATCTTCATAGTGCAGAAGCTTGTGCCCTTCCATCCGAGATCCAGGGACCATGTATGATATTCGTCGTTGGCCTCCTCCTTCAGTGTCGCAAAGACTTTAGGGTAGCCCAATTCTTCTCGGCCGCTCATTATCGGATCGGCGAGATCTTCAAACAGTACACTGAGGTAGTCCCCTTGTACTGTCTCTTCTTTCCCTTGACAGGTGACGTTATGAATGTAGAGACCGCATAAATTGTAGCCACGTCCAGCAAGCCATGGGAGATTCTTTAAGGCCGTAAAACGGAAGGACGCCTCAGCGATTGAACTATTAGGGTCGGTACCCTTCAGTTTGAAGCATGGGTGTGGAAGCAAGTCGTTGAGTTGTGAGTATGGGACAGTAAACACGATGGTATACGTTTTGCTGTCAACTTTGTCCCAGCCGGCATGAGCCTCGCCTGTTACTGTCTGTCTGGGCCCGGGTGTTGGACCAAAGCCAAGTGGCATGCGGAAAGCGGGAGTCATGATGAATGGTGATTTCAAATCGAATTATGATGGTAGTGTGGGTTGCCTCAGATTAAAGATGTAGAAGAGAGCTACCAGTGAGGCGTTGCGACCTTATAAGCAAACAGTCCTGTCTTATACAGGCTTTAAGCTCGACAATGTTGTTATCGTTAGATGAAGCACTGGTCGGCTCAGACTACACTGTCAGAGACATGTTCGGGAAGTGGAGGGATCCATAATGGATGTCCGCCATGATCCGGGATGATTTTAGTCTTGCAGACCAACCCATACACTTGTGTAATATTATTGAGGTACATATGTTGCATCACGAGCTGGCTGCACAAAGCACTGATTGCTTTTCTAAGTCGAAGCACAATTCGCTCCACTGTCAGCGAATTCCTGTTTGTCCGACAACTTACCCACGTAAGCTATTGTATTTGTCCCTGATTGCAGATCAAAGCTGAGATAAGCAGGTCACGCCAATCGATATTTGCGGTAGCAGTTGTTGTATCACCGAAATGATGTGTACTTTCCGCAGACCCCTCTTTCATCACTTTCTCTCGTAATATTCACTCTATCAGGCTGCAACCCAGGAACCTTGATCTAATGTTCACCATGGCAGCAGTAGTGATTGTCCCTGGCGCATTCTGCCCTGCCAAGCTTTACTTCAATCTCAAGCACAACTTGGCACGTCACGAGATTGAGTCAGAGGTTGTCGAGCTCCCATCTGTGGGCCGCAAAGTATCCCAACCTCCTCCCACCATGACAGACGATGTCAACGAGATTATCAAGGTTGCCAACAAGTTCTTAGACCAGGGTCGGGACGTCATCTTGATGCCGCATTCCTATGGTGGTATACCTGTAACCCAGAGCCTCGAGAAGCTTTCGGTCAAAGCACGAAAAAGCGAGGGCAAGGACGGCGGTGTCAAGAGGGTCATTTTCATGACAGCCATTGCATTGCGGGTTGGGGCCTGCGACCTGGACATGTTTGGCGCTGGTCTCCCAGATTCTGTTCTAAACGTAAGTTCTGGACCTTGTCCAGCCATCAGAAAAATAGTCACTAAGCAGACGATTGATCCAGGAGGATTACTTGACACTTGATCCCCAAGTCAGCGCAAAGTCCACCTTTTCTGATTTCCCTTTTGAAAAGGGACTGGCATACAGCAAAGACATGATCTATCACTCAATTCCAAGTCTCAAAGAGAAGCTGACCTACGCTGGGTATAATGATGTGGACGTGCACTACATTGTGTGTCAGAACGACAAGGTCATATCTTCAACCTCCCAGTACGAGATGATTGAGCTCATCACGGATTCGAGTGGGAATGAGGTTCAAGTCTACAAGATTCAATGTGGTCATGCGCCGATGCTTAGCCATCCTGGAGATGTGACAGAGATCGTGAAGAAGATAATATGAAAGCAGAAAGCAGGTCATGGTAGTAGCATCACACATTCTGGTGCAAATGGTAAGACTCAGTCGGTACAGCCTATGCAGGTTGTTGCTGCATGTCATTATCAGTGTACCGATTTTCTTTCCTTATGCATAGTATGGCGCTAGTGATCAAAGTTGAGAGGTTAACCGTTGTTGGCAATGAAGCAGTCTCATCGTCCCCATCGTCCCCAGCATCTGGTTTTTCATCTCGACAAGCGGGAGAAGCTAGTTTCCAGATGGCCCTTGTTTAAGTAAGAACTGGCATAATTGAGTGCATGCTAAAGTCATGGTTTTTAAGTTCAAGATAACCATGACGGCCAGACTCGGTTTGTGTTCTGTATTAAGGCAACTGGCCTCGGACGAGATGCCCGTGACACCGGATCCGGCATAGTATACCCATTGAAGAGGCACAGGCGTCAAACGTTTACGCCCCCCAGTACCAAGCGGCAAATCTCAAAATGCCACATCTAAAGTTCATCATGAGGGCACGGCTAGTTCAGATCAAGGAGTTACTGCCGCCTGGATCGAGGCACTGACCTACTTCCCAGAACTGTGGCCGACAGAGACTACTCACCAGGGCGCACGTTGATTTCATCATTCCCGATTGGGTAGACGTTCATCGGCAGGCCATCATTACCGATTTCAACTGGGGGGGATGATATTATTGTTTAGGTCCTGGAAATGTTTTTGGATTGTGATGTGACTGAACATCTAAATCTTTATAAGCTACTTTGTGAAAGAGTATGTGCCAACCGCATCTCTACGTCCCGCATCACCACTATGACGTGACGTACTACCTTTTCAACTGTCATCCCCTAACTTTAAGGTAGGGGGATTGACTGTGCATGACTGATAAAGAGTCCCTCTGGGTCATATTTGGCCTTGATCTGCTTAAGACGGCCATAGTTCTCGCCGTATAGTCGCGAACTCCATTCTTTCTCACTCAACTCACTGTCGGCGTAGTTGACAAAACCTCGAAGAGGGGCCCCAGACTCGACAAGAGCTTCCTCGAATGGCTCCATAAGACCCTTGAGATAGGCAGTTCCATCAGCAGGGAAGTTGGCAGGATCAATCGAGTTGGCATCCCATCGGATCAGCCACAAGTTTTTGCCATGAGCATAGGCGGTGTCGCTATCTTTGATGTGACGGGAGACACCACCCCAGAGATCGAGGAACCCAGATTTGCGTAGGTCAGTGCGGTTGAACGCATATGTAGTGCTGAGAAAAAGAGTGCGGGCCAGATCGTATGTAATGAGATGGTCGGTAGTCATGGTCAATGCCTGAGTGTAAAAGGCTCGGCCACCAAGAGAACCTCCGTTAGGATCATTCATACCAGCACCACCAACGGTGACTTCCATGTCCCAGAAATTCTGCTCGGTCTTGGTAAGGACCGTCTCCGGTGCAAAGACCTTTAGTTTCTTGACCAAGGGGGCCATGAGGTCGTCAAACGTGGCAGGGTTACCATAGAAATATCCGGTGCCGCTGTAAGGGGGTGCGGTCAAAGTCCAACGCAGGGCAAGCTCATCGGGGGCTGAGTTGAGAGCAAAGTCCTGGATGGTGAGAAGCGCTTTGGCTCCATCTTCGACGCTGATATCACCAACTGACAGCGTGTAGTTGATGGCTCTGTCGTATTTGACCTTGTGTGTTTTGGTGGTCATGGATAGAATAATTCCGAACGAGGATCCAGCACCTTTGGCAGCCCACAACAGATCAGAGCCCTCCTCAGCTTTGACAACAGTGCCATTGTACAGCATGTACTCGACAGCAACAATGTTGTCCATGGGGGTACCGGCCCAACGAGAAGTGGAACCAAAACCACCACCAATGCTGGAGCCAGTAACACCAACATGGGCGCCTCGAACGTGGGGAATGTGACGGCCAGCTGTGTCCCAAAGATACTTGACAACGGGACCAACATGAGAACCGCCACCAAAAGTCAAGTGAGTGGTAACCTCATCATAGCTGTAAGAGTCGAAAGAGTTCATATTGATGACAAGGTTTCCGGGGTTTCCGAAACCAAAGCCCTGGAAAGAATGGGCAGGCCCCAGAGGACTGGCCTTGACAGATGCATTTCGAGCACAGTCAAGAGACAAGGCAACCTCATCTCGGGTCTCAGGAAAAGCGATACATGCAGGCTTGGCCTGGATACGCTTCTGGAACTGGAGGGTCTCGGTGGCCCAGGTGGAATCAGTTTCAACAACACTGCGGACGCCAGCGTTCTCAAGACATGTCTGCAGAATTTCAGACTTGTCCTCCTGAGCTGAGATGAGTGAAGGGGCAAGGCAAAGGAGAGAAGCGACGGCAATGCGTCTCAAAGAGTAGGGATTGTCCATGAGTGAATATGTTGAAGGAAAAGAGAAAGAAGGAGAGTTGCTTCTGCGCTGCTCCCAAAGTCTGACTGAAATTTGGGTCACACCAGTGACATTTTATACTTTATACTCTATATTTACCTTAATCTTTCTGCTGTTGCATTAGACATCTTCCTGATACAATCTACTAACTGGGCAAACCTTGGCATCCCACTCCATCCCACCATGAAGGATTTACTTGCTCATGACAGTTCCAGAACATGTCTTCTGCGAGGGACGCATCATAAAACCTAAAGGAACAAGTAGGATCGACAAGCCTGAAAAGGTTATAGTCAGGTGCACCACCGGACTAGGGTAGGGGGGCTCTGCTCGGCTAGTTCCTTGTCGTCCCATGTAGGTAGACCATTTACCAAGTCGTAGGGTCCGTTCCTAATACAGTAACTCGACGGTACGCTCGGCTTCTTTCACACGTATTTGGCTCGACTTGGGATCCTAGTCATCGGATACCATGAATCTGGCATGGGGGGACTTTTCCGGCTTTTCCGAATTGCTTCACCATGGAAAATAACTTTTTTACCATTGTGGCGCAGGGCATCAGAACCCATCATGAAGATTTGGGACGTGGGGGGAGTTTTGCTGGTTGGAGATGAAGATGAAGCTGATTTGATTAAGAAAAAGCTGGGACGAAAGCTTCCAGAATGCCCCCTCCAATTTCCGCAGGTGCCCGAAGAGGGAGCTCATAAGAAGATCAGATAACTCGATAACAAGGTTTCCCTGGTCAGATTGTCATTACGTGCTCGGTGGGGATGATGTTGCTTAGACTTAGATTTGATTATGCTTAACGGAAACGTTTCATTGCCAGGGGTTCGTCGTGGGTACTTTTGTTATCACTGTTCGTGTCCCTTGCCAGATCGCCGAACTGTTGCTCAATTCACCTTCTTTAACTGTCGATACTCCGTCCATCAGAATCGATATCTCTTCTTGCCCACTGTTGTCCATTCCTCAGCATGAAGTCCACTTATCTACATCAATTTGCCGGCGTTGCTATCTGGGCGTCCTGCGTTAACGCAATCACCCTCTTCGCGGCGGACTCCGGAGGAAATGTCACGACTCTGTTGTTTGAAGGCTCCGGCCAGAATTGCACATTGAGTGTTACGTCCAAGACAACAGGGTGTGAAGTCAATCCTTCCTGGTTGACGCTTGACGGTGCCAACCGTGTGCTCTACTGTTACGATCGCGGTAGTGGCTCGTCCACTTCAGGATCATTGAACTCCTTCTCCATCGAGGAAAAAGGAGTGTTATCTCGCATCTCGCGGGTCTCTGCGCCTCTGAGTGGAGTGGCTGGTGAGATTGTGACATCTCACAATGGGGTCCGTGGTTATGTGAGTGCATCGTAGTAAGTCTGATCTGAAATTACGACGGTATCCATGTCAAACTGACAAGATGTAGTAATAGAAGTGCTGCAGCCGTGTTTGCTCTGGGCGACAATGGCGAACTCCCCGGAACTGGTCCTTTGCAAGAGATCTTTCCCACACTTGAGAAAACAGGACCAGTACCATCTCGACAAGATCGCAGTTACTTACACCACGTAATCATCGATCCCACAGGAAAATATGTGGTCATCCCTGACCTTGGTGGTGACCGTGTGCGTGTCTACAAATATGACAAAGACAACATTGCCCCCATCACTGAAGTGAGCGGTCTTGTCGCTGAGCCTGGAGCTGGCCCACGTCATGGCTTTTTCCGAATCATGCAGAATGGAGATACCTTCTTCTTTTTCAACGGTGAACTTGACCAGAAAGTCTATTCTTATCGTGTCCAGTACAAAAAGAGTGGCCTCAAGTTTACCAAAGTCTTTGAAATCCCTGCCGTTAATGGGGATTTGCCAGCTACAACAGCGCCCACCAGTGAAATCGCCATGAGTGTGAGTTTGTCGCTATTGGTTCTTCTCATGGCTTTCCCGCTGACATGACTTGTAGCCTGACCAGCGGTTCTTGGTTGTTTCCAATAGGGATGTTTCATTTGCTAGCTCCCCAGTCCAGGGAAGCGGCCCGTCTGACACATTATCTACTTTTGCCATTAACGAGGATGGCACACTCGATCTGGTCCAGCTCGCTCCCTCCGGTGGATATTCTCCGCGTCAGTTCTCTTTCAACGAGGCGGGTGACAAGATTGCTGTTGGCCATCAAAACAACCGTACAGTAACCATCTGGAAGAGAGATGTCAACTCGGGAAAGATTGTACCGGAAGAAGATGGAGGAAAGCTTGGCGAAGTGACCCTGACCGGGGCTGTAGTTGCTACCATTTGGGATGAATAGACGTCCCGAGTTGGTGACAATGCAAAGTGCTTCCGAAAGCAGGGGATTCAGTGGCTCGTTCGCATGACAGGTCCTAACAATCTCGGCAAATTACTTGGTATCATGTACTGCAAGTCACTTCGGCGAATAAAATGCTATTGTGCTGTCTACGCGGGATCTTAACTCCGAATCGAGTCACATCGTCAGGGGTGTGTACCAAAGTGCCATCCCAAAAACGTAATGACAACTGTCCCAGCATCGGTAATAATGACCACGTTCGGCAGTGGAAATTCCAGCCAGTTTTCGGAAAAGCAGCACATAAATAACGAGGCTCCTGACATGACCAGGTCTAAATGGTTGCAGTAGGGCAATTTGAATCATGATTGGAACAATACACGAAGTGTATCAAATGCCCTTCGTCAACCCAAAGAAATAATATGGGATCCTACTCTACATAGTCGACTAGGTTCTGTATGCATCGTTCCTGAATCCTTACGGAGGCCTAGGCCTGGCTAAAGATAATGCATCTCACTCCACTATCGTATGACTGCTGACAAGTCCAAGATGCATTGAAAGCTGACCGAAATAGTAAAAGATCCAAACACTGTGATCAATCACGACTTGAGAAGCCGACGTTGCCGGAACAAGGAAACGTCCCGTCGCCAGGATGGCATCGGACGTGGTGAATAAGAGGGCGCCAATAACGATTCGCGGATCCTCCATGGTCAAGGCTGTTATTGTCATGACACATATGGCCGTTGAATATATTATGATTGGAAGTGCCATGCCCCTGGCAACGGACGGCAACAGTAGGACGAGCATCCCTGCAGCAAGGAGGAGGGCTGCGGCAGCACCCGTCAGCCGCCAAGTGTCAGATTGTAAAGCATCCGGTCCCATACTTTGCTGACATAGTAACGCGATGTAGAAGACATGGGCGACAAGAAAGCTTCCGAGTCCACGAAGGAATGCGGTATCACCGTCCCAGGCGAGGAACGCGTCTCCCAAAGCGCCGAATGCTTGAGCGGCGACTAAGAGGCCGGGGCCATTGTTGAGAATACTGGACAGAGATAATAGTCCGATGGATGCGGTTTTCGCCATCATCCGAGACACGGTCGGTGTCGATCGTACGTTCCAGCCATATGTAATGGCGGCAGTGAGAGAGAGAATAAGAAGAGTGTTTTGTAAGTCAGTTGAGTGGCCATCAGGGAGCATCTTGCAGGTTGACGTGAAAGAAAGGGAAAATACGAATGATTTTCTGGTATATGATGAGGGAAAAATGTATATAGTCCAGTGAGTTTGTGATGAAGTTGACTAGACTGGCATGTGACTTGATTTTAGTTTGTCTTGATGGACCGAGGCAACCAACCATGACAGCCGATGATTTCTTAGGTTCTTTTCATCTGAATATGCAAGACCCGAAACATAGTGAAGGCAAATGTCCAGCAAGGAATCGTAGATTTATCTGCATCAACTAATCCATCTTACCCTCTACAAAGAAATCGATCCCCTGATTAAGGAGGGCTCTCATACATGACTACGAACACTGCCGAGACTGATAGTCCAAAGCAAATTTGGTTTCTTCACTAGTAACTGCTCCAAAATGTAGTCAACGCTCAATTTCAGCAATTAGTGTTATTAATTATCTCGAATAATCAGGCTGTTCTCGGGTTCTAGTAGGAGCAAAATCCAATAGCATAGACTGGATTGAGCGCCCCTAGAGCTGGACCTTTTCAATTGATCCCTTTGTAACATCATAGATGTAGCCCGTGATAGGTACATCCAACACGAGAGGATTCTTTTTGAAAAAAGCAATATCATCAAGCACACTTTGCTTGAGGTCACTGAAAGGAAGGAAAGCAATATGTTCGGCGTCCTCGTTGAGATCCACTCGGAGTTTGGTCTTGATGTCGGTGTCCGAAAAGGTGAGCATTCCGCAGTCGGTCTGATCTGTCAGCATTTCTTTAACCATATTGGATGGTAAAGAACCGGCTTACATGATGAACAATGACAATCTCGCGGGTTCCGAGCAACTGCTGAGAAATCACAATAGAGCGGAGCGCATCCGCAGCTCGGCCTCCAGCGTTGCGGATAACGTGGGCAGAACCCAGCTCTATACCCAGTACCTGAGCTGGATCAAGTCGTGCGTCCATACAGGCAACGACAGCAACTTTTCTATGAAATCGTCAGTGCCAAATACTCAGCTGGGAGAAAAAGAGGGGAAAGCGTACCGAGAGGGTGGGAGTGGTAGATGACCCTTGTCAAAGGTCTCTACATACTTGGCGTTGTTCGCCTCATACTCTGGGGTGATGCTGCTGGTTGTGGACATAGCGACGATATTGAGAAGAATTCAAAGGATGATTAGAGATGTGTCTGTCTGCGACCGCGTCTATCAAGGTGCTTCACCTGGGATAAGTATAAAAGGACGGCACCTCCTCACCTCGCTTCCCATATCAGAATGGAGTTTTGAAGAAGGCGTCATCGCGGGGTATGTGTCGTCACCAAGCCGTGGTTGGTGAAGCCCATTCACAAAACAAGGGAGCAGAATGACGATAGCCAATGTTAGTGGTGAGTGACCCTCCAATTCGGATGCTACCAAGCTTTTGGAGGGGTTTGAGCTTCAGCTGTTATCACGGGGTATTGATTTGACGCAGTTAGAAAACATTGCATCATGAAGTCGAAATCCTGAGCTGAAAATAGCTACCGGCATATGTAACATGGTTACTGGGGGTTAGTATAAGCTTTTCACAAGGACCCAAGCCCGGTTTAAAAATTGCATTATCTCAGACAATTGTATTCACGATCACCATCGCAGCGTATTTTGCTACTGATGGCCCAGAAATGAAACATTCAGCTACAGAATACAAAGCCACGAACAAGAGTATACTGAAGTGGATTTTTAATGCAGGTCCAAGACAGAAAACAAGTTATACTTGATACGTTCGGATGTTGATTCAAAAATCCAACACTACAAGCGCTCAAACAGTGATAGCACGCGGCTTATGAGAGCGATCGATCAATGATGACAGAACTTGCAGCTTGTACGCAATACCTGAGTCTGTGTAACCATCATTACCTCCTAACTACAGCATAATCTGTATAGAGCCATGATAGATACATAACACGGGTCAGCTTGATACCTATGTCTAAAGCGAACCAGGAACACCATAACTGCTCTAAACATGACACCCAATCACAACTATTGATCGTGATTCAGGAAATAATAGCGCACACGGAGAGAAAGCTGTCCCTACTTTGTCTTGAGTGATCCTTCTCAATGTGGCGAGCATTCTGACCAGGGTTTCTTCAAGTGATCTACAGTTGTTCAGCCAACCTCAAAACATCTTGAGGCATAACTTTCAACGAAAACGGTTTAACTTACATATCCATGACTTGTCAGCTTTTAGTGCTGACAATTATCATCGTACATTAGAAATATAAAATGCTGGGATCCTGCTCTTTGGAGAACAAATCTTTCTAGTAGCGTTTATTATCCAATCTTACCGTATTGACCATGTCCCAACCACCAATCCCTATCATTCTTTGTGGAAAGACGGAGGGGATAGGGAAAGTCGTTGTCGAGGCCCTCAAGCCAGAGATTGAAGGTAAATGTTCACGATCGCATTTGAGGGTGAAATCTGACACTATGCACCAGTCATTCAATTTGTCCTAGCAGGAGAGTCAGGACAATTTGTCATTCCTCCAGTTTTGTCTGGAAAAACTCCGCCTTCCCACCCTGATCTCAGCAGTCTCGGCACTGGAGACTACTCAAAGACCCCAGTAGCCGTCTTATTTGGAGGTGCTTTCGACGACGAAACCATCAAGACATTTCGGGATGCTGTGAGACACTCACCAGATGCTAGAAACGTTCCCTGGATTAGACAAGACAAAAGCAAAGATGCGCCACCAGTCACTTCACCCGACTATATCACGGCTGTAGTGCAAAGATCTAAAGAGGCGATAAAAGCGTTAGCAGCTGATGGAAAGCTGGACGGCGACTATGACGAGTTGGAATGGTATTGATTCCATCATTATGTGCAGCATTGTTCAAATAATCAGACTTATCATTGAAACGTATCAAACGCATCTATCATACATAGTAAAAGGGCTGTTCCCATGTAGGGTTCATATTTAGCAAATAGAGAATTGTCTTATCATGTGATAGCAAAGGATCACACTTAAGAGTGGAAGACAGTCTGGTTAGGAGCTTGCTGGACTCCGTTGTTGATGAGCAAGTTGGGAGTAGAGCTGCCAGTTCCAGAAATGACACCCTCGAGAGCTTTCGAAACGATGTAGTCGCAGAGACCGTCGGCCTTCTGGCCCAGGCCCAGGAAGTATGCGGCAAGACCAGCAACGTGAGGGCTAGCCATGGAAGTGCCAGAAATGGTGTCGGTCTTGCCACCGGGCCAGGTGCTGAGGATATCGGTTCCAGGAGCGAGAACATCGACCAACTTGCCAGTGTTCGAGTACGATGCCAGGGTATCATCCTTCTCAGTTGCGCCAACAGTGCATACGCTGGGCTCAGAAGCAGGAGAAGAGCTCGAAGCGTCGGTGCCTTCATTGCCAGCGGCAACGGCAAGGAACAGACCGGCATCGACAATGCTCTTAGCAGCCGAATTGACGGCAGCGGAAAAGGCACCGCCGAGTGACATGTTGACAACGACACCGTTGGGGCAGTCCTGGGATGCAGCGTCGGTGGTGACAAAGTCCATACCCGCAATGACGCCAGAGCTTATTACAGGTTAGATATGTCAGTTCGTCTTGAGTGTTGGTGACTTACTTGGTACCCTCGCCATTGTCATCGAGGACCTTGACGGCAAAAAGGGAAGTCTTCTTGGCGACACCATATGACTTTGAACCAATAGTGCCAGCGACATGAGTGCCGTGACCCTGGCCGTCGTTATCACTGCCTCCAGCATAGTTGGCGAGGAACTTGGCTCTGCCTTCGAATTCCTGTGATTGTGTCAGTAGGCGTTAGGTGTCAATCTTAAGCCACACTTACCTCGTGGTCAACATCAATACCAGTGTCTACAACATAAGCACAAGTTCCAGAACCGGCGCTGGAATCGTAAACGTAGGTAGAACCACCGGGTTTCGCACTGGAGATACGTGCCAAGCCCCAAGGGGCGTTGTCCTGCTCAGTGGTAGCTTTGATAGTGATGATGGCATCCTGTTCAATGTATTCGACCTGTCATCTGTTAGATCACCTTCAGAAACTCGACTTGCCCATTACTTACATTGGGATCGTGCTTGAGACTCTCAATGTCGTCATCGTTCAGCGAAGCAGAGAAGCCATTGAAGCTTCTCGAGTAGGTGTAGTCGGCTTCGGAGGAGATAGATGCCACAGTACTCTTGACGGAGGCAGCTCGGACGCCACTCTTCATCTTGACAATGTACTTGCCCTCGATCAGCTTCGCACCGCGAGGCTGGATGACGGGGGCGGGGGTAGCCCGCTTAGAAGGGGCAGCCAAGGCCAAGGGGAGAAGGGCAATGAGAGTTGAAGTGCGCATGATGGAGATTTAGTTGAATGAGTGTATCCAAAAGTGAGCTTGAAAGAATGTGGTGATGGAAATGTAGGTGAATGAGTGAATAGATGATTGAATGAAAGAATGCTGGAAGATGTTGAGGTTGATGTGTTTGTATTAAAATCCAAGAACGGCTGAATCTATGGCTATTTATCCCAAGACAAGACTCTAGATAAGCTCCTTGAATCTCCTTGACCCTCATCACTATCATGACTTGTTCAACACGTGGGAGGTATTGGCCCGAGGGATCGCCATTGATTTAGATCCCGCACCAAAGTAATTAGCTATTCGGACCACTCACCTGCCTCTTCCAAACGTCGATCGCAACGCCCTCCTCCTTCAAAGGGTATAGCATGAGATCATATAAGTCCCTTCCAGCCAAGCAGGTTTTGAATGTGCAAAAGTGCGGTCTTTTGGATGCAGGTACTGGAACTTCTGTTGCATGTCAAAACTCCCGTCATTTAATGAGCTCAAGAGACGAAAGGCCTGACATGTGCTTTGACTGGTTGGAGTTGTGTGAGTTGGATGTGTGGGGTGGTCGCTCGGCAAGGCGGGATTGTGCCAATGAGATGCTTGAAACGCATCTTGTTGGATTGATTTCAAAGTAACAGGGGGCGATAAAAGATAGAAAAAGACCAAACAAGAACGTTTGTTCTAGTGGCGATCCATTCTCAGATGAGGAGCCGCATGCTGCCGGCTCTACTGTAATGATGCAGGAGCTGAAAAGGGGCAGCTTCGGCAACGGAACTTTCGAACAACAGGTTCCTTTGGCTAGTTGGTTGACGACAGATGTTTCGGAGTTGATGAGCTATCCAGATGAGGCAGTTGGTTGGATATCGGAAGTTTCAACCCTGAATATTAAATGCTGATCATGAAAATGGCCGCAATTGCCGTGAGGATTTTGACCTTAGAATTGACGCGATGTTGCGCGGATTCAACAATTTGTCGGCTTTTAATTTAGCAGGGACAAAAGTGCAGCAGATGAATGATTTTCTCGTAACCAAGATCTCACTTGTAGTACGAACACCGGCTTGCGGGCGATCACGGACCTACCATCGTCCATTTGGATAACAACAGATCATCAGACAAGCCCAATGCCGATTTACTTGCGTTTAGGACCATCATGACATATCGGCAGTCTATGTCGAAGATCGCCAGTATCTCTAGCCCTGATGAGAAAGGTGTCCACATCGAATGAAGAGGAGTAATATAGGGTAACGTTTTGAGGGCATAACTGCACCGCGAACCAGTACTCCAGATAAACCATTTTCCAAGTAACTCATATGTTCTATCATAGCTTTGTCTCAGCATGAAAAATGCATCCTGCGGCGATTGTGGAAGACAGACGGATCGATAACTATCTGATCGGCCAGCGGCAAACACCCTTCGATTAGTCAAGGAAGTCCATGTCAAAAGGTCAAAAGAAGCTACATTGGGCAACACGTTGATAATCAAAGCGAGGAGATTTGAAGATTGAGAAGATAAACGCGACTATGCGTGATTGTTATTTACCGCTCTGCTATGCGCAAGTATGTACGTCTTTGAAGAGGAAGAGAAGTGCCAAGTCTTATATCACCAGATGTAATCGGGGACCGGCGCAAAGCTATGTACAGAATCGTAATGTCCGAGTATTTACCACACGGTGGTAGCGCCGATAGCCTTTCCAGAAGTAGGAAGAAGGAAGTTGGAGGACTTGATCTTGCCATCAGCCTGTCGGGCACCCTTAACCAGGCTAACATCAACGCTCTTGAAGAAGCTGTTGGTCCATGTCTGGCCATCCTGCCAGGAGTTGCCAGTGGAAGTAGCACTCTTGAGCGAGATCTGGCTGCTGGTTGTAGTGGTTCCCTTGTTGTTGGCAGCAATGTTGTCAGTGAAGGTGCTGGTGCTGGCACTGGTTTGGAATCCCTCGGCGCCGTTGTTCCAGGCAGTGTTGCGGCTCAGTTTGAAGCTACCCTTCTGGCCGTTGTCGGTGAAGCCCTTGGCGACGTTGTCGAAGGCGATGGAGTTGGTAACAACGTGGTTGACTGAGGCAGAGCCACCACCGCCGAGCTTGAAGCCGTTGCCGTCACCCTGGAAGTCAGGGAAGTTCCAGCGGTTGACACCATTACCCCAGACAATGGTGTCCTGGACGGTAACAGGGGAGGTGAATTGCCTGAGATTAATTAGTAACGATAATTCTTGCGCAAGTCAAACCAGATACATACCAGAAGTCAAGACCATCATCAACATTCTCCCAGAGACGAGCACCAATCAAGAGGTTTCCGGTGCCGGAACCCTCCTTGACAGCGAAACCATCGGCACTCTCGCCGTTCTTGCGAGGGTCACGGTTACGGTAAGAGTCAAGGTAAACAACCTTGTTGTTGGCGGAAGCACCCTGGATCTGGAATCCGGTCTCATAGTTGTCGTGAGTGACGATGCGCTCATAGTAGTTGTTGTTGCTGTCGCGCTGGTACACGCCGTAAGGACCGTTGATGAGAGTCAGGCCGTAAAACTTCCAGTAGTCGGCCTTTTCAATGTGCAGGATACCTCGGTCGGCATTGGCGAGGGAGGCACCGACAGCAGCAGGGGTTCCAGTCAGAGCCTCGCCATCGATGATGACTGCTTCGCCGTTGTAGTTGGACAGAGTGTAGGGCTTGCTGGAAGTACCGCTCTTTCCGATCTGGATGTTGGTGGTGGGAGAGTATGTGCCGGCACGGAGATAGACGACATCGCCAGCGACGGCCTTGTCCACAGCAGCCTGGATGGAAACTAAGGGCTTGCTGATAGTACCGTCACCGCTGCTGGAGCCAGAGGGTGAAACAAAGATGTTGGCAGCCCAAACCAGTGGGCTGAGAGAGAGCAGAACAACAAAGGTCTTCATGTTGAAAATAAACAAAAAAACTGAAAAGTATTTACGGAGAATAGATCAAGAATGAACAATGATAAGAAAGTTTCAAGCCTGAGATTGGCAAGAGACTGAGGATACTTATAACACAAACAACCGAACCACTTTCGACATGTCCTTTCTCCATGCAATCCGCAGTCATCCCTCGCTCCTCGGTGGTTATGGCCCCGATACGAAGCAAGATGGAAAGGTCAGAAGCACTCAAGTTGACGTGACAGCACAAGAAAGCAGAGCAGTGCTTAACCTGAGACAATTATTGGTGGAGTATTGTGGAGGGAATTACCAGTTCTGGCGTTAGTGGAAGTGCCGGACATTAGAGGGGGGAGTTGGATGGTAACTCGAATCCCTGTTCCCCCCTGTCTGCCTTGTATGCGTTTGTCCCGAACGAGATTGTGTGCGAGGGGCAATGTTTCTCTTGGAGATTCATGCTTAGCTTGGATAAGCTTTAAGGACCTTGTAACAACTTGGCTTGCTGTCTAGACTGGGTTCTGAAATTGGCCAGTGGTCTAGTCATGTCCACTCTGATACGACTTCATCAGCCAGACTATCCCCTACTCCCGACAATATTGAGTTTTGAACTACTCCAGACAAAGTGTCACGTAGCGTCGTCGTGATACGAATATGCATCTTTTAGATTCGAAGTCTATTTTTTCCTCCAATTGTTCTTTTGACACTAATGCCGTGATCTGCATACCCGAATAGTCGAAGTTCGATTAAGTTCACGACGCGATTGTGACAGCTTTGTATCTCAACGTCAAGGGATGAAACAAAGAGCTCAAAGTCTACACACACTACACACTCAATTCCATCAATGCAATCTGATAGACATGAATGATATCACTCTATGTTGATTATTGCCAAGGATGTCTTATTGCCAAGCCAACAGTCTTTAGTTATGTGAGATTAGATACCAGGATCATTACGTTAATCTTAGATCACTTGATCTTCAAGACATCATTCTTAAAGTTGATCCCTTATATGGCGGAAGTGATTTCATCCTTCACACACCTCACATTTCAAATACTAGAGAATATTTCCAGACAGATATGTATAAACAGCCGAAGAGGCTAAAAGCTATGTACAGCACAACAAACATCTCAACAACGCTCGCTGAGATCAAGAACTGTAAACCAAACATCTCCTCACTTCCTGGGCATCGCCATCAACTTTTCTCCCAACCTCACCCTCTCAAACATTTTCACTATAGGCCATTTAGCAAGATGTGGTGAAGCCAGAGATCTTGCAGTAGGTGCCATCGTTGCCAGAGCCGGTCTTGGTGGGCTCCTTGCCACTGTTGTTGCCAGTGTAGCGGTCGCAAGACTTGTTGTTGTTCTGGCAAGAGTTGGTGATGGTGCAGGTGTCACCGTAGTTGGTGTTGATACCGCAGAGAACACCACCGTTCTTGGCAACGACGCCGTTGATGACAACGTGGCGAGCCTTGCCGTTGTTGGAGCAGTTTCCGCAGCTGCGAACGAGCTTGCCGTAGTCCTTGACGAAGAAGTCCTTGATTTGGACGGTACCGAAGCCGTTGAACTGGACGACCTTGTCATCGGCGGAGAAGGCACCACCACCGTTGATGTAAGAGGTACCGCTGGACTGCTTGAGGGTGACGGCATCCTCACAGACATCGCTCCACCAGCTACATTCTGTGTAAGTGATTGAACCTATACTTCATTGCTTCATGTACTTACACGTTGTTCAAGGTGCAGGTTCCTTTGCAGTGGACACCTTCGGCCTGAGAAGCACCGATGATGACGTTGGAGAGAGTGGCACCGGACTCGAGAATGAACATGGCGTCCTTCTCACCAGTCTCGGTCTGGCCCTGGCAAACGCTGCCTGTTGGTGATGGTTAGAATCTTTGTCTCATTGGAGAGATAAGTCGTCATGTAAGCCAATTCTTACCTGAGCGCTCATATCGCTTCATGCCACCATCGAAGCTGCCAGAGACAGGGACGGCAGTGGCATAAGTGGCAACACCGGAGGACTTGGGGAGGGTGGTGGTGGCAGCAGCGGAAGCAGAGCCGACAAGGGCGATGGTGAGAGCAGCAGTGTACTTCATTTTGAAGGATAAGGGTGAAGATTTCACGAGTTGGTGTTGAGAAGAAGTGATGAGGAAGTGTTTGCTTGGCAGATGAGTTGGATGATGTTTCCTGGTGAGAGGATATCCAAGACCTTTATATACTTTTTTCGACTGAGAGGACTTGCGAACTTGACCCTTCTTCCTCATCGTAATCTCCTGATATCAGTTACAAGCTACGGGCAAGATACAAGAGTGGATGCCTATCTCCATCGAGCATACCGCCACATGGATCGACCGAAGTGCCGGGCGACGGTCCATGGTGAGTGACTTACCCCGAATGGAAAACATGTCGAGGATTGAGACTAGTCAGATCTCCCCAAAAGGGGTAGCTCTAGACAAGGAGCGTGACACTCCGGCTAGGGTTACATGAATTGCCCGATTCCCCAACGCCGATTGAAGGGATTTTTCTCCGTCGACATTCTTCCATCGTGTCGTCGCCACCCCTCCACGACAACCGAGAGGGTATAGCATCGGGGATGGGCTGAGAAAAAAACTATTTCCCCCAATCTGCCCACGAGATACGTGCAGGTGGAACAGCTGTACCCCAGACCAAGGCTTTGTGGAGAAAAGCAGGCGTGTTTCGGTTCCAGCGAACAGGGGGGAGGAGGGGAGGAAAAGGCGAGACTAGGTCACCCCTAGCCCCAAGCCGGCAGTACGGCATTGGGAGATAGGGCCTCTGAGACAATGGAGAAGGTGAGATCGAATGTTTGAAGTTCGACCAGATGAAGAATGTTATTGGAGGCCATTTGAGTGTCCATGACTTCCACCAGTATTAATGACTGTTTTTTATGATCGACGACAAGGCATGCTGCACCCCAAACTATGTTTTTCCTTCTCTCCCTCCCTTTCATCTCTTGTCAACGGGTTTCGGTGTTGTTATGGCTCATTGCTGTCCCCTCTCAGCTTTGGCGACGTGCTCTCTATGCTGGGACAATTCTAGACAGGCCTATGAGCAAGGGTCGGATATTAAAGGGATCAACAGATGCGTAATGTTCCTGACCGTCACTGATCTGTCACTGACATCCAAGCCTGCCACTAAACAATAAGCATGAAACTGAGCCATGCGAATTGTTATTTAACGTTGAAATTTAAGGCCAAAGCCTAGATCATATGTCACCGGCATGTGGGAAAAAGCAGCTACGGGAGCATTGTCCCGGCCACTGTTTTTCGTCTGATGACTCTCTCGGGCCGTTGGCAAAGCTTCGCATTGTGCCAAGCTTATCCCGTCCCAGTTCTATGGATATCGGGAAGTGGCCAATTGTCGGTTCAATAGCTGTCATTGACCTCGGTCGCACAACACCGAGATTTTATGGGAGGATTGGTTTCGGGGGTTTATGACCGAAGCTGCCAAGACAGTTCCCCTCTTCCCAGCTAAGATAGAAACAATAGCATCAGAACGAGATGTCACTGAAGATGAATTGTTCGTTCAGCTAGTTTCAATCAACAACTCCCGGATCCTTCGACTTTTGTTCTTCCGTTCCCGCAATGGCTGCCACACCTTATACAAATAACCTCCTTCGATGTATAACCTCCAATCAGGTGTGCAAGTCCTTCGGCATCAAACTGTCGCCCAACGCCCAAGTCGTCCAAATCGCTCGTCATGCAGGATACGACTCGCTGTTTATAGATTTAGAGCACGCGTGGCTGACCCTAGCCGAAGCGAGTAACCTCTGCAACGTCGGACATCTCACGGGCATAACACCCTTCGTGCGAGTTCCGCATCAGTGCGGCAACGGATTCGTGCAGAGGGTGCTTGATGGAGGTGCTATGGGGGTTATTTTCCCTCATATCGAGAGCGCTAGTATGTTGCAGTCTATAGTCTCTATAAAGAATGGATACGAGCTGTGAAACCTGACAGTCCTATGCAGGAGAGGCACGAGATGCGGTCAGCGTGTGTAAATATCCGCCAATTGGAAAGCGATCCATGACTGGTGCTATGCCCCTGTTCAATATGCGGACAAACTCTATTCAAGACACTATAGATTTTGCCAACAGGTTTGGATCTACAGTCTTCACCATGATTGAGAGCGCCGAAGCGGTCAATAATGTTGAAGAGATCGCCGCTGTCGAGGGTGTAGATGTTGTCCTCGTTGGGTCACAGGGCCTGACCATTGACTTGGGGGTTGCCAGCCAATACGCAAGCTCAGAATACCGCTCGGCAATGAAGAAAGTGAGCGCTGCGTGTAGCAAGTATAACAAGACTATGGGAGTGGCGGGGGTTTATGATGATGAAGAAATCCAGGACTGGTTCATCAATACGTTGGGAGCAAGGTTTCTGCTCACTCAGCAGGACATCTCTCTGATGGCAACAGCGGGGAAGAGAGCTGCGTCTGCTGTGCCAAAAAGTACGACTATGAGTTGAAGTTTCTAGAGATAGATAGATGGATAGATAGATAGAGAGGGGTAAGAAGAATGCATTCTTCGATTATCATCACTAAATAACTTGATTCCTCCAAGAAAATACACCCAAAAATCAAACTTGATCTGTGCCAACTGAAAACCTGATCTTGCTAACAACTAAATACGGCCTCTACTTGGCCTCTTGGTTCACAAAGAATACCATAGCCTCAAACGCACGAAGACTGAGAGTTCCGTCGGTCAAATCTACTTCAGGGTAGTTTGACAATAAAACCCGGATGGATTCTTTGTTCACAGCGAAGGGGATTGACCACGCAACTGGATCCTGATAAAAGTTACAGACCACATAACCTGTTGCACCGCTGTTGGATCTTGAATAAGCAAAGACTCTGTCATGGTCTGCGTCAATGAGTTGAAAGTCTCCATAGACGAAAATATCGCGATACTTCTGTCGTTGAACAAAACACGACCGCCAGTATTCAAAGACACTGTTGGGGTCGTCAACTTGTGATGCCGCGTTGCAGGTTGTGTAATCTTCATTGACCCTCATCCATGGCACACCAGTGGTGAACCCGGCATTGGGTGTCGCGTCCCACTAGACAAGAATAAGTTAAAACTTCGTCTCCGGGTGGAGGAGTGGCTGTCAACTGACCTGGACGGGGGTACGAGCATGGTCCCGGGATTTGAGCAGGTATTCTTTTCGTGCAAGGTCCATGGCTTGCGCGTCGCCAGCGAGCTCGAGTCTAGAATCATGTCAGAATTAGTAAACGATACAAGGCAATATATGAGACAATAGTCGGTAGCAATAGTAAAGAAAAAGAAAAAAAAAGATGATCGCATACTCTTTCCAATGATTCAACGTCTCCAAGTCTTTGTATTCGGACATATCCCAGCTCGACGGCATATTGATCATCCCCAGCTCCTGACCCTGGTAGACAAATACCGTGCCGCTTTGAAAACACAGAAACGTGGCAAACATCTTGGCTGCATACGTCCGAAACTCGGGCTTGTCCGATGCCCAACGTGAGACTGACCTCGCCTGGTCATGGTTCTCGAGGTAGAGTGCGTTCCAACCTTTGTTGTTGTACATGAAGGTTTGCCACTTGTAAACAATTGTCTTGAGGTCTGCGAGGGTCCAAGCTCGAGCAGAGTATTTGCCCGTTGGCCCGTGGTCCATGTCGACGCTATCCGTATTAATTAGCACAGGTTTGAACTCTTTTGTTGTGTTTGAAGATGTCCTTACATGTCGAAATTGAAAATCATGTTGAGTTCACCACGATCTTCGCCCACGCTCTTGATGACTTCATTCGGATCATGAACCGCTGGCATCTCGCCGACCGAGAAAGCATTGTATTCTTTTAAAATGCTGCCAATACCCTGGAGATACTCATGTAGTCGTGGCCCGCAAGCAAAATGCTCCATTCCGGGCTGGTACTTGGCTGAAGGGATAGTAACCTGTGCGTCTGGTAATCCGTCCGCTTTGCTGATGAAATTGATGACATCCATCCTGCCCCAGATCAGTACTTCCTTTTTGTTAATTACAAGAGACACAAACGTTACCTGAACCCATCGACACCTTTGTCGAGCCAGAATCGAATAATGTCGTGAACTGCTTCCCGCACTGGGGGATGCTCCCAGTTGAGATCAGGTTGTTCTTTAGCGTACAGATGGAGGTAATATTCATCTGTGGCAGAATCGTACTCCCAGGCGCTTCCTTGAGAAGAATTAGCGTCAGGATGAGTTGGTTTAATGCATGTATTGGCATAATTACCTCCAAAGCATGCAGCCCAATTGTTTGGGGGCTGTCGGTTGCCGGCTTCGTCGTATTTTGGCTTCCGCCAGATGTACCAGTTGCGGTACGGGTTGTCCTTTGAGGATCTGGATTCTTGAAACCACACATGCTATTTTAATCAGTAAGAAGTGCCTCGGTTTTCAAAATAAGCACTTGCTCACCTGGTCAGAAGTATGGTTGACGACAAGGTCCATGATGAATTTCAAGCCACGCGCATGGAGACCTTCAATCAGCTCGTCCACGTCATTCATAGTTCCATACTGAGGATCAATATCTCGATAGGCAGAGATATCGTAGCCCATATCGACTTTTGGTGACCTGTAGATTGGACAAAGCCATACTGCCCCAACACCGAGTTTCTTGAAGTAATCTAGCTTCTCGATGATACCCTGAATGTCGCCGATCCCGTCACCGTTTGAATCTTTGAATGATGATGGGTAGACCTGATAGACAGAAGCCTCCTTCCACCACGCATGATGACTTTCTTCACCAGTGTTTTGTGTTGTTACGGTAGTCATGATCGGTTGTGAATATCCAGATGTTGATTCAGTTGCTTGAGCGGGGTGATGAATGAAACATGGATGATCAATGTACATCGAACACTATAACAAGTCCCTTCGTCAGCATCTCATGCAACATGTGATGGGTTGGAGGGGCCCAATCACCAGGCGCAAATATTATCCCCAATTCTCAAGCGTCCTCTGAGGACAAACCAAATAGACTTCGCCACTTTAGATGATCCAATTAAAGGCTCGTTCAAGAACTGCACAATCCTACCTCATGGCAGTCTGTGGTTGTTTTCTCTTGTGCCAACTTGAATTTATGTCGCATCAGGTCGTTACATTCACCGACATAAACAGCAAAAAACACAGTGTTGAAAAAAGCACGGAAATGAAGTTTCGATTGAGTATATACAACTTGAATCTATGACGACGTTACTCCCCAGCGACCAGGCCTTAAATTTCCTTGGCTAGCTTGCTACGAGCTCTCAATTGATGTCCGTACTTGAACATGACGAAAGGAATCAGACTTAAACCAGTACCAAACAGTGCCAAGATCAAACCAGCGTACTGACTTCCGACGTTCTTGAAGAAAGCATTGGCGAAAAGAGGCGTCACCGCACCCAGCGTATTTCTCATCAATCCTTGACCAGCAATAGCAGAGGATGCGCTCTCGCCATAGCAGTCAGCCGTGTAGCTGTACGTACTCTCAAACACAAAGTAGATGCCAAAAGCAATAGGCGCAAGTCCAATCACAGGACCGATCCAGTGCACGAATGAGTACTGGGTGAAGCTATAGATGAAGAGGCCAATGGGGAGGAAAACAGCTCCGTACATGGCACCGTAGAGACGAGCCTCTGGGGTAATCTTGACGTTGGGATCCTGATACAATCGATCGAACTTGCGCATCTGTAGGTGATGAGCCATCCAACCGAGTGTTGTACCGACACAGAGGGAGATGTAGGGAAGTCCGCTGACACCCTCGCCCCAGCCATGGTGTTCAGTGAAGGTGATGGGGATGACAGACAAGAAGAGGAAGACGACAGCCCAGCAGAAAGCGATCCAAAGGCCAAAGGCGAAAACAACAGGCTCTGTAACCAGCATGTGAATTGCTTTGACGGAACTAGCCCTGAGCATGGACTTGAGACTAGGCGTCAGAATGTCACCGGCCGAAACATATCGCTCATCACCAGTAGCCTTACGAAGAGCCTTGGCACGCTTGTGAAGAGTGACGCCACCTCGAGTCTCGGGGAATACCAAGAAGATGGCGATCAAGAGAGGAACATTAGCGAGACCCTGGATACCTTCAATCCATCGCCATCCAAGGGATTGGTCGATAAAGCCGGCGTAAATGGGAGCAGCGACGGTTCCGAAAATAGCGATGAAGCTGAACATGGCCATAGGACGACTTCGCTTGTGTGGTTCGTACATGTCGTCAAAGGTGCCACCAACAAGAATGGTACCAACACATCCAAAAAGACCAAGCAAAAGACGAAGCCCGATAATAGTCTCGATACTGTTTGCAAGTGCCAATCCGATGAATAGGAGAGAGAAGCACAGGAAAGCACCAGCGTAGACGACCTTTCGTCCTACAAGCTCGCAAAAGGGGGCCAGGACCATGGGCGCAACAGCACAGCTAATGTTGAAAGTGAAGAGACCGAGTTGGCCCTGAGTGTTTGTGGCGTTGAGTTCTTCAACCATGCTTCCAATACCAGAGCTGTAAGCCGTAGTCGCCAATCCGATGAAGAGGGTCATGAGATTTAGCATGGTCGAGACCATTCGCTTGTACCAGGGGTTCCAGTTGAAAGGGTTCTCCTTGTCTCCTGTTGCGAAACCGAGGACGACGTATTCTTTCCCATTTTCTGTGATGACTTGTGTGAGGGTCAGGGGCATGTCGATATCGACCGTTGTGATGGGACCGCAGTCGGCGTCAATCTCCTGGTTACTGTCGTCGATAAACTTGCCGCCAACAATGCGGCCAGAGTAGTTGACATCTTCGAGCTTCTCATTGTTGGCCTCGTTGCTATCGTTTGCTTCAAGGTTGGGGTCGCTCTTGCTCAGAACGCTAGGGGCTCTGGAAGGAACAGCTGTTGAGTTTGGCTGGTGTGTTTGGTCAGACACAGAGTTTCTTCGTGATGGTCCCGCTGTGGAATTCTTGCGGGATGGGACTGCTGCTGAGCCACGACGAGATGGGCCAATGTAAGAGTTTGCTCTAGAGCCAGCGTAGAAACTGGTAGGTCTCGAGGCCAGGGGGGAAGTTGGCCTTGAGTTCGGAGCCGAAAAGGATGGTAGGTAGTTGGACATTGTGAAGGGTGTGTGGAAGCGCAACGGGTAAGAAGAGACCAGAGAGAAGGGGACGATAAGGTCGACAAGTCATGGGCTCATAGAAAAGGGTTAGATAAAAGCATTTTGTATTCACCTCTGCTATCTGCTATGATGACATGTTTTGCCATCAAAATCCTGTTGTGAATATTATCTAGAAGCAGTGTCTAATGTTGTCGCCCTGCTGCAGTGGGGGTTCCCTATACTGGTCCACCATATCGCCATGAAGCCGCCGAGATATGTGGATTGAGGCTCTGCGTGGGGTGTGCGTGGGATGGTATCTTAAGACTCGGCCGATGGGTGAGTAGAATTATTCTAGAATGATTCAAGGTCATTCTTTGTTTGCCATCATCTTTGCAATACGTGGGATAGTCATCATGATGGCCTGGCATTTGTTCCTGCATCTTTGTGGTTCCCGTTGATGGCAACGGTCCCTGCAGTTACACAGAGAGGCAGTAATGTAAACTCAGCCCAGTCAACTGCAACAGCCGGTGTCTTCTCGGAGCAAACATCTTTCGCAGCTAAGATAATCTGCAGAAGCGTGCGGTGCGGATCCCGGGCCGAGAATGACGTCGATCGGTGAATTCGGCGGTACTTGACCCTCCGGTGAGACCGACTAGATTGACTAGCTCATCAGTTCTGTTATCAGTAGTCAGGGTCAGCTACTCGTACTGGCAAGCTTGTTTTATTGATTGGAATGCCTTTTCTTTTCTTCTAGAAGGATTACTAAGTTGAATACTGGCCGAACTAATGGACCATCACTCAAGCCTCGCCCCTGAGATTTGGTATGATCCCAAGTTTTAATTTCTATGCTGACCATTATAGAGTCGTTCAATTGTTCGAATCAACCCTTTTTTTTATTCAAGAAAGGGAAGATATACAACCCAAAACCCAACACAGACTATGCACTATTATTCTCTGGCACTCTGGGTATAGCTGAATGCAATGAGGGTATTGGGCTCCCGCTTTTTGTCCCACTCATCGACACTTTCACCTCTCGTAGCATCCACTCAAGGCACGTGTATCAGTATCAATGCCGAAGTATCACCCCTATCAGTCGGAGCCGATGACGCAAATATTTAAAAGATTTTGCTTCACTGGCCTCAACGCCGTCTCCGGCCCCGGACGTTTCGGCAGACCTTACTCAAACACCGTTCCATCGTAAAATTTAGCTCCTGCACAAGTCCGCCTGAGAAAGAAAAAACTTAAACCAGCATGACGTAGCCATCTCATGAGGGATCATCGCCAGTTGTTTCCGTCGACTTGTCGCCTCACTAAGTCAAGGCGTACCACATATCTATTTTCTCAAGTAAAATGACAGTAATGAGGACCGCTCGTTCGACAGGATTTCCCGGTGCCGTTTCTTTGCCATACTGTCTTTGATAGCCCTGGCCACCAAGAGTCGCCGAAATCATCGATCCCCTATAAAAGACCAGCCTTTCTGGTAGCTCCCAGACTTCCAGCCATGTCAGTCATTTTATGTATTATTAGGTGACTTTCCTGCATTACTTGACACATGGACGTAACAGGGGTGCAGTCTCGTTAATGAATAGGGAAATTGGCTTTGACTTTTCTTCCATAATATCTATTTTAATCTTCACCCTTTTGGTTTCACACCTCAATACAATGACAATTCATCATCGTTTGTATCATGAAAGCGCTGAACCAATTTAGAAAAGGGACCACGTTAGATTAATTGAAGAATGCCTTTGTAATATTTGCAAAATGGTTTCCTCCTGGCTGAATGCATACATTCTCAAATTCCTTCTTTCCTCAGAATGATGTCTATTCAATTCAGCCATTGACCAGAACACTTTTGCCCAGTCGGTTTGTAAGGGGACCTTCATGTGTTGCCTACCCTGAGGTTGATGCTTATCACTCCAACGGTGCAAGTTAAAGACTTGATTAGCATGCTCACAAAAATTATACAGTCTGTTGTTATGCAGTAACGAAGTAAGTACCATGCCCTAAAAGATGTTACGGGCCGGCGCGGACTAGGAACGTTTGCGACGAGTGAGCACAACCTCGAACTACTTGGTCGGTAGACCACGCGGTGCTTTCCGTAATAACCACACAGACGCTCGAGGTAATAACCAAGGTACTCACCATGTAGAAGTCAGATTAATATTCATTTCAATCAACCGCAGGGCTTGTAAAGGCGTTGTGGTCGTGACAACACCAGCCTTTTGTGAAATACTGACTCCCTTTCTAGGGTGCTCGCTTTGTTGGTCTTCACCAATTATGACGTCTACTTCAATCTTTGTAAAGAAAAGGAAATATGAAGAAACATAGGCATCGAATATCTGGTGTACCTATGCGATGGATGTCTCAAAGGGACGTATTGTATAGCTTTTATGAATTCTGTGAAACATATTCTCAAGCCAGGCCCTTACATTTATACTTCGTTGTTCATATCATTCATTGCTTCTGTAACAGAGACCGAGAGCGCCAACAATTGCATAACTTCATTGCTAACTATCTTGTAAGTTCAACATGTACCATTAATTTTGGAGCAATATGATGGGAAATTGTTGAAAAAGCAGCAATTGATGAAAGCCAGCATCCTAGCATATTGCGTGCAGTCATCAATTTGCCCATCGAGGGTATCATCGGGATTGTTGAGCCCATAAAAGCGGTCTCCAGTTTCATTACTCAAAAGATGTATTAGAACTGACTTGTGAAAAAAGGGCAGTCTGGGGAAGCTGGGGAGCAACGGTCAATACCATCCTCTACAACTGACCCTGCTTGACAATAGCTCAACGACCTGACCTTGATGCTTTCGCTCCTCTGCTCTGACTCACCTTGAGCTCAACAGGGCAGCTCACTGGCTGATAATGTAGACTAACACAATTTAGGACAAAGCTAGGTAAACATTCCATGAAGACGGTGACTGGGTTGTCTTCACCGAACCGACAATTCCCGCTAGATTCACCAATCAGGCGCAGTGTGGCATGTTTGTTCTCAATATGCTTGTTTGTCGTTGTATCAATCATGGGGGAATGGCAAGCCAAAGCCGACACAAGACGCCCGCATTGTAGCTAGTTCAGCCATGGCCTTGTAAACAAGCCTGTAGTTTTAAGCAATTCAGGCGAGATACTGGAGCTTGGGCTCAGGAGAGAGTGGGGATGGCTTGCGTTAGCCGTTGCTGTGAAGAAATAAAGTTGTCAATTGTTGGGGTAAGGCTCGGAATAGAACGGCTTTCTTGTGTGAGTCCATCACTAACACGAAGCATTGTCTGGTACTTGCAAACTCCCAGGTTCTGATTCTCATCCAGATTGATGGAGAGGTAAGGTCGAAAGATTCTGTCATGCCAGTGTATATGTATAAGTAGTACTGCGTCGTCTTTCCAAGTACTCAGACAAACAAGCCTCATTCACTCACATGCTGTGATAACATCAATAGCCCATGCAATTATTTCATCATGACTGAAGTTATGAGTACACAAGCGCAAGAGCGCTGCACTTGGCAGTACATGGCAGTTGACCTTGCTGCCGCTGCTTTTGCTTCTGCCTTGGTCTCGCCATGGGTGACGGCAATTGACAAGTAAGTAGAGATCACTCGAATAATGCCTTTCCTAAGGCACAATCAGCATGGAAATGAGCCACCTACAAACATCAGAACTGACCTTCGTGTGATTCAGAATAATCTACAACAAAGCAGCCAAAGGCATCTCTCTCACATCAACCATCAAGTCTTGGGTCTCCAAGCCCAGAGCTGCAGCTGGCTTCCTCTTCCTCCCGTTCCTTGTCTACTTTGGCACCTATACCACTGCCAATGTCTTTGATAGCTTTCACGCCATGAGCAACTGCGTTGATCCTGCCACCACATCTGCTACCCCTGCCAAGTTCTTTGCTACTACAGCTGTCAGCACCAGTCTGTGTGTTTTGAAAGATGGTTACTGTGCTGGTTTAGCAAGCAAAACACCTGTTCCACTCCTCAGCTATGCCTTGTTCGCAGCAAGGGATGCCGTCACTGTCTTTGCCTCGTTCAACCTCCCGACCGTGCTCGCTCAGAGACTTGCAGACACATCGTTCGCCGATACTGCGCCTTTCAGCTCAGTTTTCAAGTCGGAAGAATCGAGACTCAAGATGGCGCAATTTATGATGCCTGCCACAGCGCAAATCGTTAGCACCCCAATTCACTTACTCGGTATCAACGTCCATCGGCACCAGCAGAAGGTTCCACTACGTGAAAGATTTAGCAGCGTGCGGCAGATCATGAGCTTCGCCATTCCTCTACGAATGCTGCGTATTCTGCCTTCGTTTGGTATCGGCGGTGTGGCTAATACCGGATGTAGAAAGTTCATGATGGCTGAATGGGCTCAGGCTTGATGGCAAAGATGGGTCCTAGAGCTGGAGGCTAATTTATTTACATGTTCCGAGCATACCCGGTTGATAAAAGCGTTGAGTTACTAGAAAGAAACACATGTATAGAATTAGACGTAGAGCACCTTAGGATGATATTGAGTATTTCTCATCGGTGCTCGAAAACAGAACGGTTAGCCAGCCAATGCGTATGGCAAAATCAGATTTTCTCGATAAGAATATTCAACAAAACCCGAACCAGCATCCATGCTCCTGACTTAAGACGCCTATGCCGGCACAAACTCGTCGTGCGAAATTTGTTGAGAAATACCCTCATAGCGCCATTCCTTCACAAAAGCGACGCCCCCCTTGGGACACTCCTCTCCCGATCCCTTGCCGTTGCAAGTTGCATAAGCACCTAGTAGACTTCCAACAAACTGACCGCTTCCCTGGCTGACCACTAGCGCCGAGGCTGTACCAATCTTGATGGTAGATCGAGGGTTGCTTGCTGACTTGGCCGAGAACTCAAAATGTGTCGAGTTGGTGGCCTCAATTTGTAGTTGAATCGGATCGTTTTCCCATCCTCGTGGAAATGCCACGACTTTGGTGTCAGGCTTGCTGGGTCCTTCAGCCCTGAATCGGAACGCAATTCCAGAGTCCTTGTTGCCGCCTTGGCCTTTGGGAAGACGAACAATCCCCAAGTCGGCGTGATCAAACTGGGTTCTGAAGATCGTGATACCAGCTTCCTGCCCTTCTTCTTTGGGATTAAACACAAGATCAAGGGTGAAGGAAAATAGTGTATGGGTTTGTCGACGACCAATGAATGACAGTCCCTTCTTTCCAGTGAGGTCGGCTCCTTGGTCAGTTGCTGAGCTACCAGTCAAGTTGCCACGACCGGGATTGAGCTGAAGTCCTTTGGCGGTTGTTGAAAAGGTACCAGGTTTAGGTACACGCCAGTATACCAAGTTCTTGGGAATGCTTGATCCTTTCGGGAACTTGTAGTTGTCAGGATCCTCGTTGAAAGGGCCGGAGCCTGGAAGATTCCGAGTTTCCTTGGGTAGCCATGGGACATTCATTCGTCCACGAACTGGCTGTAAAACTGGCCACTCGCCTTTATCCCAAGTGGCATTGAAGAGAACAGCTTCTCGACCCATAGGCATTGTGTTCTGAGGGCCTAGACGGACAGCAAGACACATCCCCCACCAGTTTCCCTTGGTATCTTGGAATAAGTCACCGTGTCCGACGTACTGGAAGTATTCTGACGTGCCACGGTTTGTCAAGATGGGGTTGTTCTCGTACCCTTCGTAAGGACCGGTAATCTTGCGAGAACGGGCAATGGTAATAGCATGGTCACCAGCCGTGCCGCCCTCGGCAATCATTAGATAGTACCAACCATCTTTCTTGTAAATGTGCGGTCCTTCGGGCCAGACACCGCCAGTTCCATTCCAGATGTTGATCTTGTCGCTCAGTTCACCAGTCTCAAGGTCGAGTTTCTCGAGGTAAATGCCATGCGTAGCCGTGTAAACAGTACCGTCGTCATCCCAGAAAAGATCAGGGTCAATCTGCGTCGGACGAAAGATGACTGGGTCACTCCACGTGGTTTCGTCAAGGGGGTTCTTCGTATTGAATACAACGCCTATGATACCTCCTTCAATCCCTAGGTACTCGCAAATTACATAGAATGTTCCCTTGTGATGGCGAATAGTTGGAGCAAACATGCCGTCTTGCTGACCGGTGGTGTTCCAGCTGATGCCAGGAAGTTGCGTTTCTCTATTCCACACATGCCCGACAAGCTTCCAGTTGACCAAATCGCGCGAGACGTAGATAGGAAGACCAGGGAAGGAGATGAAAGTAGATGTGACACAGTAGAACAAGCCGTCAAGCTGGATACAGGAAGGGTCTGAGTGCCATCCTGGGAGAACAGGATTGGTGAAACTGCGCTGGATGTCCCGGGGTGAATTTGGGAGCGAAGCTGCAAAAGGGATGATGAATAAGAGAAGAGCCTTGAGATTCATGACTACAAGGTGAATGAATGATGTACTAAGCAACAGCCTGACGTGAAGCTTCATGACGTGGGAATCAAGACTCAATTTATACAAGTACTGTACATACCCTTGACCAATTCGAGGAGAATGGAGGGAATTGTAATACATAGCCTAAATACAGTTCACTCAATTCTCATATCCGCACGATTGAGGTTCGGCATAAGGTCGCTGCTACCAGGAACGGCAAAGAAGTATTTCCCGTAGCTTCATGCACCTTGGACTATTGCAATACTATCACACCATGTTCCTTAGACTTTTGCAACCCTATTCGCTCGGCTCATTGTTACTTTGTGTTGGGCAGTTACTGCATGTTGCCCGAGGGTTAGTACAAAAGAGAATGAGTACCTATCACTCTTCAGGCTCTTTCAAGGATTTGAGTAAGTCACACGAGAACTCAACTTGTACTTTCGTGATGTCGATCATTCTATTCAACAATCTGGGGAATTCAGGCTAAACTCGGATATCTTCCCCTCAGTAATGATCTACTACCCCATCGGCAGAACGTACAATTATAGGCACATAACAGGTATGGTGCATCGAGTTTTCCTCATAAAAGTGATTGATTTGCGGGAATTCTCTTAAGCCTGGTCACTTTGGTTGGTCACGGCCGACTGAAGAATTGAAGCTTGAAGTAGTGTAATATATAGACATGTAACTTCTATCAGCGCTGGCTAGTTTCTATGATGGAAAGTGTACTTGGAAGAAAAGAAAAATCAGTGAAACGCCGTTATCCCAGTCGCTAGTAGTATAGTACATAAACATTTAAAATTGGCCGTTGTTGCCGCAAGAGAAAACGCCCCTGATGGAGCTGTCGTCCCCATTGAAAAGGTCAAGGAGCTCGGTGACAGAGGCCCAAAGACCAGCAGCGTTCATGAAGAACGACATGATGATAAGAAGCACGTTGATAATGGTCAGGCATGTCTTCTTCCAGTTCATAAACAGATTCTTCTTATTCATGTGGAGCCAAAAGACAGCGCTGAAACCATAAGTGAACCAAGAGATGGTGGTCGCAGACGTGATGGATAGAATAGAGTCAAAGACAGGGATAGCGTTGGAGAGAATGAATACAACGATCCAAAACACGGTGACAGACATAAGCCAAGTTGTCCAAGATCTGGCAGTGTTCGATGTGACTTCGTGGACAATATTCATCTTTCTCATAGCAATGATAAAGATGTACTTTGCACCAATGTGACCATAGACGAGAGCTGTAGCGATGATGGCAGGGAGCATCACGCCGTAAGCTGCCTTGGCTGGGATGGTAGGAGCAGCTCCAAGGATTGGAGACACGGTGAACTCGCCTGCCAGAGAATACAAGATGGCAGCAAAGCACACATATATGACCATGCATCCGCTCATGACCCATGTCAGACAGAACTTGAAGTCCTTGATTGGGTCGGCCATCTCAGCCATGTAACCAGGAAAGGCCAGGTTTGCAGCAAAAGCAAAGACAACCTTGAGGCAGCTGTTGAGACCCTCTCGGAAAGACGGGTTTCCAACAATGACAATTTCTCGGCTCCAGTCGCTCTTTGATGCGACTGGGCTGGGGCCGCTGATACCGAGACTGATCATGACAATGACCGAGGCGACAACCACACTGACGGCATTAGGAACACCGACGTGAGATACGAACTTGGTGGTTCGGGGGACAGAAAGAATGAAACCGATCACAACACCCACGACCATGAAGACAACGGTGCATGTGGCATGAGCTGTGATGGTATTGAGGGCGATAGAGAAGGTGACGGTGGCAGATGCAGCAACAAAGATAACCTGGATAAGCATCATGACGCTTGCAATGCCTTCCAGCCAAGGACCTCCTGCAACACGAGTCATCTCGACAATGTTGACAACATGGGGGCAGGTTCTATAGAACTGCAAGAGTTCGTAGCCGGTATACCAGGACATGCATCCGATACCAACGATGGCAATGATGCCAGGGACAATCCCCAGGCTTTGGAGGACTGAAGGAAGGGATAGAATGCCAAGACCAATCTGGTTGGCAAACATCATGAAGATGGTATCCCAGCGACGGAGGGTTCGGAAGTTACCGCCGCCTTGGGCAAAGATGTTTTCATTGTTGTCGGTTGTGTCTGGTTGGACGGCGTGGAAGTCATGGCCGGGTTCTTGGTAGACTGGAAGGGGGGTTTCAATCTTGCCACCTTCTGAGTCAGATGAGTTGATGCCGTTGAGCGAGTCCTTGCTCTTGGGCATAACGGACTTTTCGTTTCGGTTTGAGGGATCCATGGTGAGGTTGTTTAGTCGATGGGGTTATGCTGGGGTTGACGAGAGAATGCGGAGTGATGGATATGCTGGTTTCAATGCAGAATGGCAGACATTGACTCTTACCAGAAGAGACGATGGTAAAGAAAGCAGTGCGCAAGTACAAAGATTGATGGAGGAACGAGGATGCAAATTGAATAGAGAATAGGCTACCAAGAAAGGCCCAAAAACTACGCGGGCCTCCCCAGTTCTTATGTACAGTCAATGGTCACGATGGAGAAGGGAAATTGTCTTTGTCTTGATCCGCAATTCCCATTCTCTATGAAGCAAGCCATACCGACGTCACAGCGTCAAACGGGGCGAGCGAGAAACTTGGCTTCGGCGACTCTACAGTAAGGGTCTCCGTCCGTCATTGAACCCGCAACGATCGTCCTGGGGAAAGGAGAAGGGCAATGGAAACTGGAGTTGCCAAGAGAAAGAGCCCCATATGGTTGAGGTGCAAGATTGGTTCGTACAAAACTCTACGTAAAACGGAGACGGTGATGATCGAATCATAGAGCGCAGTGAACGATGGTGATTGGGGGGGAGCGCCTTGATGTGGGCAACAAATCTGATGACTGGGGCCAAATCTCCAGACTCCAGACTCCAGACTTCAGAGACTCCAGTTTCTCCTGACTTGAATGTCTCTCCCCTCAAAATATCCCTCATTATGTGGATACCGTGTGGGTAGATAATTGATAATGAATCAAGGGGAAAAGCTGGAGTTGTGGATTGGAGAATGGTGAATGGCCAAGATGTGGCAGATATGGGGGGCTTGTGTGGTATATTTTACGTTACGCATGGAATTGTTCGAGAAGGATATTCCCCAATCATCCCAGATCCGGGACCAGGTTCTGCCAGCCGGGCCTTCTCCCAGCGATGGATGCTGGTTGTCTGCTACCGCTCACGCCACGGCTGGGCACCTACGTACGTTGGCATCGGTAATCCGCCCTGACACATAATGACCCCGAATAAAGCTGACGGGACGGGTTGTCCGGACCAGTCGGAACAGGACAATCATAAAGTCTTGTCATCTTTCCCAATGTCCATGCCCACTTGACTCGTTTCATTTTATTTTTCTTTGTTCGAAGGATAAGACGGGAGATGAACGATCAAGAGCTGAGAATGGATGAATCGGATGTTGCTCAGCAGCATAAGCTTGTGCATTTCTTTCTCCATTTGTTGGTTATGCTTATGCATGGGTGTTTACTGCCCGCCAGTTACGAGTCATGACATGGGTGATGCAAGGGACTTGGTGATGAAAGCGGCTGAGCCGTCCATTGCATAGACAAGCGGCGCGGCATTACGCAACTAGCTTCTTCACAAGGGGCAGTTGATTCGCGATATTTACATAAAAGTAATTAACGTTAACGTAACAGCAACCGGTGTCAAGGTTTCAACTGTTGGTTGGAGGTACATAATCACCTGAAAGACTGCTCTTTTGTCCCCCCAGATTTTGTAGTCAATGAAATAAGTCGCGCATGACAGACGCGTTCAGTTTGCGTGTGTTAATCGAAACAGTCTCTAAGTGTGAGGGGTAAACGGAAATACGCCAAGTACTGACAAACAATCACAACCGTCTCTCAGGGGTATCCCCAGCAAGGCGACCGTTTTTCATCAACCATCTAATTTATCGTTGAGGCATGCCTCGGTGTAACCTCTCCAGTGGTTGGTCCGTAAAATAAGAACCCTTTCAATATTGGTACAGTACAGGACATGACACGACAGGACACAACCAATTACCATCGCCTTGATAACGCGGAAATTTCTCCCGGTTTTCACGGACTGACGTCATGGAGCAAGGTCCAAGGCAGTTGAGCTGAACTAGCCAGCACAGCCTTGACACGGCCCGTCGAGTGGCGTTGTTTGGGGAGATTGAGAGGGCAGGGGGGCGTTGGACCAGTTTCAGTGACACTGCATTGCAGTAGGAGTAGACATGAACGATGGAGGTGATTGATTAACCGTTGGAACTTCAGCGCGGCTATTTAGCCGTATTTTGCATATCTTGGTTTTCAATATGGAGGCGTCTCCTGTTTGTGCAAGCCTGGATATTTTTCTTGAATTGTTTAATCTCAATCTCAGACCCGGTTGGTCCGAGAGTTATGCCGGAGACCATTGATTGCTGATTGGTTTATCTGAGTCTCTGACCCTACTCTTCTGATACGATAAGGTACCCTAGACTAGGTCATTATCATTTACAGTCTCACAATCACCTACAAATCACTAATACCAGATGCCTCCATCTTATCTCTAAAACTACTATATGACCATATTTGACAACCCTAGGATCGATGCAAGTCAGTCCACTCGTAATGGCATGTTGCTAATTAGAATCATAATAGCATAAGAGTGTTTGAATAGCCTTCGCCAAGAGAGTCCATTCTTCAATAACTTGGACATTCGCCGGGGACACGACCCGCCGAGATTTTAACATGGACAAGGCATCAATTGCCTGGACGTATGGGAAGCGATTCCAATCAAGCCAAAACGACTTTCCGTCGCTGCTCAAGAGAAGGGTAATCTTTCCTGTCTTGTCTTCGATGTTGACATTAGGTAATACCGACTGCTTCTCGCCAGAACATCGGCCTTTCCACCCCTAGAAACCCATGAAAGAACCGTGCGTCCCGTCATGTCCCGGTGATTGATGTTGACACTGTGAAGCCTCACTTTACTCAAGACCGGAGTTATGCTTTGTTCCTACATCTCAAGAAGCAAAGGCAACCTTGCGTAGTCATTTCACCAACGATGGAAGGTATGCAGTACCAAGGCAATCAAAGTTATATCTGAATTACCAAGATATCTCTGGCCAGTGTCGTGTATCCGTCTAGCCCGCAGACATGGCAGATGGATTCATAACTTTACAAACCCGGTGACCGCTCCCGTATGTGGACAAACTCGAACCAGGATCACGAAATGGAAAAAGGAGTAATTGCTGGTAAGCTGAGCTTATTATTACTCTTCATGATCTGCATAACGCCAAGATCCCCAGTGGCCAAGCCAAAGTTTATTCAAGACACGTAAGAAGCCAGTTATGTGTAATACAGCAAGCACAAAGAAGTTCTGATCAAGTAAAAGACAAGAATTTAAGTTGGATCTGTAAGTGAATCATTGCCAAGGTGTAGGTTAGGCACAGCATATGATCGATCTTGTCTCATTATCAATGTCCCGTTATTGAAACTGGAAACCTTTCATCAAGAAGTTGGCCTGGTGCAAGATACAACAGCGAAAGTTATTAGTTGCCACGGCAGTTTGCAGCATAAATGATTAAAGCTTGAACTGAAATTGTGAGGCCTGGAGATTTTGCGAAGAACGTTATGTATTAGAAATGGTATCTAAATGAACAAAAAACCTTGGTTGCATCAATTTAACTTCTATTCAATGTTTCTTCTTGAAAATAGTATCAGCATCAGGAGTGTCCGCTAGCATGAACGAGTAGATGATCAGATACTTCCAGGAGTTGGCAGGATTAGAGCACAACTATCAGATAGTCTGAATCACTTGATTCACTTCAAGTTGGGCGTTGGCGAAGCTACCTGGATTAATACATTTGTGACCTTTTACACAGGTCTTGGTGTTCAGAGAGGAGAAACGAAGCGGGTTGCTCAATGCAAAAATCTACCATCCAATGCGATCGAAAATGGCGTCAGTCCAGCAGTAACATGACACAGCAACTCTATGATGAATAGACTTAAGAAAACCAACCGACCTGCATTGAATGAAACCCTCACATGGGCCTTTTCCGGATATTTGATATTGATTGGACCGCTTGTCAGTGGAAGTCGACATGATATGCCGCCCAATTTTAACCGCTGCCTTCTTCCCCGCCATGTCACGAGATAAAAGTCTCTGTTCTGCAGTTGGAGTAGCATTCCCCCGCTTCCCCAACAAGCGTGCAAATCGGACAAAATGAACTCTCGGCAGTGAGGACGAAGAGCAGGATATCTTGGACATGGGAGGAGAGATATGCTGTCGATCAATGTGCAATCCATGAACTGTAGCCGGTTTAGTCTAACCGGATCGTGTTACTCCGGAGTAATTACCTTGGCCATGTTTGGATAGATTCATCGTGTAGATGTTATAACACACATATAAAAGAAAGGCATTCAGTCAACCATATCGCGACATATATCTGGCCCCGTCTTATCGTTATAAATCAATCTGTGGTCAACTGTATCCACCATGCTTGTGTCATCGTTCCTTGCCCTGGCAACTTTGGCCCTCCCTGGGCATGCTCGAGTTCTCGACAGCCGTGGGGATAGTCCCTATGTTGGCTACCTGATCTCAACCTTCAGTGATCCTAATCCTCAGGTACAGATGCATTTGTCCAAAAGAGACGATCCTTATTCCTTCACTTTTCTTAATGGTGGAGAGGCTATTCTCGAATCGACTGTCGGTACTAGAGGACAGCGAGATATCTACTTAACGCACAATTTGGAGAGATCAGAGTACTATATCATCGCGACTGGTGTGTTTTAAGCTCGGCCTATCCCGGTAGCTTGTTTGATCTAACCAAGACACAGACCTCGATATTAATGCTGACTATTTCGACTGGGACTGGGCTGTACGACGAGGAAGCCGCAGTCTCGTTGTTTGGAAGTCTACCAACTTGGTAGACTGGTCGGGACCCGACTTGAGGACGTGAGTGCCACATCCCTACGCTCTTTGTTCAATTTCCTTATATGTAGGCGTTAGCGTCGAAGATGAAACTGCTGGCATGGCTTGGGCCCCATCTGCTGTATGGGATGACGACAAACAGCACTACTATGTCTTCTGGGCCTCTCGTCTCTACGATCCCGCCGACACGAACCATACCGGCACTGGTACCCTTTCTCGCATCCGATATGCAACTACCAAGGACTTCACCGAATTTAGCGACCCCCAGGACTACTATGCACCAGAGGGCACTGGGCTTATTGACCAAGAATTCCAAGCTTTGGGCGAGCCCGGCGCTTTCGTCCGCTTCCTTAAGAACGAAACCGTAAACACGGTCTATCAAGAGTACACGGACGAAGGCCTCTTTGGTACTTGGACAACAGTCCCTGGCTTCGTCCGACCATTGTCCGAAGCACCCCTCGAAGGCCCAGCCTCATTTGCCGACCTCAAGACTCCTGGCGTGTACAACTTGCTTCTTGACGATTACACGCAGTATCTCCCATACCAGACTTCTGATATCTTGTCGCCGGACTGGGAACCTCCTAACTGGCCCAACTGGCCCAGCGGGATAAAGCACGGTTCAGTCACGTTGTTGACGCAGGACGAGTACGATGCGATTGCGGACAAGTATGGTGTCTAAAGTCAATTCGCAGCATTGGCGGGTATGCCGTACAGGAAAGAAGCCGGAATGCAAACACTATTGTATTGGTGTCAGGCCATTTTGAAAGTATATATCACAGTTGCATACAACAAGTCCATGCTTTTTGCCTCCTACCATTTGCAATGTCTTGGCAATATAAGTGAAACCAACAGTATGAGCCAGCCACTTAAAACAAATAGCGAAGTCTGGGCGTGGTGTATGTATGACACGGCAGTCAGCCCTAAATTCCAACTAAATCTTACTCAGTGTGATTCCCGTCCGAGCTCACGAATGTTTGCTGTGACACAGACACGCTGATGGCGTTTATTGTCAACCCGATTTGAGTAGAGGCTGCGGGGCATGACTGACCCAACAAAGAAACGGCTCAGGAACGCTGTTGGTGATGAGCAGAAGAAGGTCTCGTAATTGGAAAGGTTACCATGATGAGAGGAATGCTTTCCAAATAGGGACGGCGATGCAAGACGATTTGGGCTGACGGGATCTGTTCTGGAAAACGTCCAGAAAAGTAGTTAAAGGGGGCTCTTTCTGTCTTCAACCTCACTTCGTCGCGAACACTTTTAATCTTATTCACAAGATCTTTCTGATACTCTCTGCTCTTCGGTTTCTTTGTTCTGTCAGCTTACCAACTGGGAAAATGAAGCTCTCCCCCTTTATCCTGGTGACCTTTGCGACTGTGGTGGCTGCGTCGGGATATGGCAAACCTCCAAAGCCAGATAAGCCTCGCGGACTAGAGACGGTCTTGTCCAAAAGGTTTCCTGGGGCAGAGATATCCTACAAAGAGGTGTGCTCAAGGTTCTTCTTTACTGAAGATACCATTACTAAACACTTACTTCCAGACAAAACTGTGTGAAACTACTCCAGGGGTCAAGTCCTACAGTGGCTATGTCAAGATTCCAAAGAAAATGCTGCCAGATGCTAAGGGCTGGGATGATGGATATAATGCTAATATGTGGTTCTGGTACTTTGGTAAGTAATGCTCTACATCTTTTGAATATCCAATCAAGCAGCTCATACTAATCTCATTGTAGAAGCTCGAAACAATCCTTCAAATGCCCCTACCTCCATCTATCTCGGTGGTGGCCCCGGTTCCTCCTCTCTTGACGGCATGTCTGGCTTCCCTTGTGTTATTAACCCTGACTCCAATTCTACTACCCTCAACAAATTCTCGTGGAACACCAACGCCAACATGCTTTATGTTGATCAGCCTGTTGGTGCTGGTTTCTCCTACGTGAATCTGCTCAACGGCACTCGAGACTTGATCAACGACGCATTTACTCCTGATGACGGAGCATCACCAGATTTGAGCTTGACAACTTTTCGGGCTACATATGCAGACAGGAGCCCCAACCTGGTTCCCAACACCACCGCAGCAGCTGCCAGAACCATGTGGCGATTTGCTCAAATCTGGTTTAACGAGTAGGTCTATCCACCCATTTATGACCGCAGCATATTAACTGGCCAGTTTCCCCAAGCAAAGGAATAAGAATGGAGACATTTCTCTTTGGTCGGCATCTGTAAGCTTAAAACCCCGTCCTAATCCTAACAAAGTGTCTCGTGGTTGACTAACCCTGTGAATAAAGTACGGTGGCTTTTATGGTCCAGCATTCTTCTCTTACTTTGACGAACAGAATAAGCTCATCAAGAAGAACAAGTCACCATTGCCAAAAGCCAAAGTTCTCACACTTGGCACACTTGGTCTCACTGATGCCTGCATTGATACCAAAGTCATGGCCAAAGGGTATCTTGACATGGCGTACAACAACACGTATGGAATTCAAGGTTACCCAAAAGAAACTTACGATGCCCTCATAGCTTCAATCGAGACACCCAATACTGGCTGTTATTCTCGGATCGACCAATGTCGAAATGCAGCCAGGACTGGTGACAAAGAAGGGTTTGGGAATAACCCTGCCGCTAATGGCCTTTGCGCGCAGGCACTTGTTGAATGCTTTGGCGTTCAAGGGGCCTTCGACGCCATTTCTGGTGTGAGGTACCTCTACCCTGAACCTTTGATCGGTCGGCTAATGCTACTTGTAGAGATCTCCCTACGACATCACCATGTTCAAACCCGCGACCTTTCCCGAACAGTACAGTATTGCCTTCTTCAACCAGCCGTGGGTGCAGAAAGAGCTAGGTGTGCCTCTCAATTTCACACTCAACTCCAATGAGATCCTTTTTGCATTCCTATTTGGCACGGGTGATGCCATTGTAAGAGATAAGTCTGCGCTGGAGGATGTTCTGGACAGCGATGTCAACGTGGCCATTCTGTATGGTGACCGGGACTATCGATGCAACTGTAAGTTTGCTTGATCTTTATAGGTCAATTTCTCAGCCATTAACGTCCGGATTAGGGCTCGGGGGTGAAACTGTGTCGCTGGCTTTGTCATTCCCAAAGCAAAAGGACTTCCGATCCGCTGGCTACGCATCCGTTATCAGTAATTCCACATACCGCGGTGGCATGGTCCGCGAGACTGGCAAACTGTCTTTCTCCAGGATCTTCCAAGCCGGTCATGGTTTAGCATCTTATCAACCAGAGACTACATTCCGTGTCTTTGACCGAGCCATGTCACGAACCGATGTCGCCACGGGCAAAGTGAAGCTGCACAAGAGGAGCAAGTATTCTACAAAAGGCCCATCCAGCATCTTCAACGTCAAGAACGATGTGCCTGAGCCGCGATTGAGTGTGTGTTACTTGTACAATGCTCCCGCGACTTGCAGATCTGATCAGCTTATTGCCTTGCAAGAGGGGACAGCGGCGGTGAAAGATTTCGTTGTCGTTGACCCTGCAGGTAGTCGTGGAGGTTAGGATGGAATCTTATCCATAGTTCTTGACACAGGAGCCAAGCACTTGCTGAGGCGCATGTTCGCCCTATTGAGAAGAGAGGGGTTAACGACCGTTCGATCAAGTTACCTGCAGGTAGCCTAGTGTTTATTGCAGAGGATATATCGATTAGGAGAATATCTAAGAAGCCAAGCCATTCTCAAAGTACTATCTCTTCCTTAAACCCGCTAAACGCGGAATTCGTTCATCTTTGCTGTTCATGGATTAGATTGGCCACCTCGGACTATGGCACTCGGACTCTAGTGAGGGATTCGCATCCTTCAGTGCGAGATGTACCGTCCATGCACTTCAACCTTGCCACATTGAGTATCTGAAAAAGAATATGAGTTTTCTGGGTAAGAGCTTTTATTGGCCAGTTCGGCTTTGCTGTTCATTGTTCATTGTTCATTGTTCATTGTTCATTGTTCATTGTTCATTTCGAGGGTTGCGTGAATACAACCGCGCCTTGATAGTAGTATTTGGGGATGAGGTAACTATACCTACATAGCCAAGGGAACCAAGCATTTACATGAAGGATCTGGTGGGGAGGTGGCTCAGATGAATCTCCTCAGATCGCTCGGATTTGATTCCAAGCCTCGCTTTGTATACACACGGTATTAGCCGGAGGGATAGTCGTCCATAAGGTTCCAAAGAGTGTCCTTAAAAGCATCACATTCCATTCCAATTATGCTCTCCTCTAACTTCCAATCCCTATCACATCTCCAAACACTTGGTCTACCATGAGACTAATCAAACTGCTGTCAATTGGTCCGTTGGCCTTTAGTGCCTTTGCTGAAAGGTTCACACCCGAGAGAGTCGCAGCCAGTATCAAGACGAAGGAGTAAGTCGTAGCAAGCATATTACCACCTATCATTGCGCTCACATGTTCTCAGTCTCAAAACCACACTTGAAAGCCTCGATCAGATTGCAAAGGATAATGACGGTACCAGAGCATTTGGGTTTCCGGGATATAAAGCGTCTCTCGATTTTGTCCTTGACAGTCTTCGTCGTGGCAATCAATTCGACATCTCGGTCCAGCCACTGACCCATCTCTTCTCCCATACCAAGTCAATCGCTTTGACTGGACCTGATGGCGACCAGGTTCCTGTTATCTCGCTACAGTACAATCATGCAACTAAGGGTACCGACGGAGTGACCGCTCCCTTGGCGCTAGTACCCATAGACGACACGCGTGGGTCAGGTTGCTTCGAGAATCAATGGGAAGGCCTTGACGTGGCAGGCAAGATTGCCTTGATCAAGCGAGGCAAGTGCCACTTCATCACCAAGCTCAAGCTGGCCAAGCAGTTCGGCGCATCGGCCGCAGTTATCTTCAACGACAATCCCTCCCAGGCCGCTGGGTCTGCCTCTCTCGGTGCCGAGAACTTTGGTACACTAGCTCCTGCTGGCGTTGTCACTTACCAAAGCGGTACTGCCTGGGTGGACCGTATACTGGCTGGGGAGACTCTAGAAGTCACTCTTAAAGTTGACGTGCTCACCAAAGACCGCAAGACCTGGCAGGTCATTGCCGACACGAAGAAGGGTGATGGTAACAACATCGTCATGCTCGGAGCACACCTCGATTCCGTCCAAGAGGGATCCGGTATCAACGACAACGGCAGCGGTGTGGCAGCTCTACTCAACATCGCCAACGCTTTCAAGAAATACAAAGGTTTCAAGAACAAGGTTCGCTTCGCTTTCTGGGCTGCTGAGGAGAGTGGTATGATTGGTTCAAGCTACTATGTTGCCAATCTATCCGAGAAAGAACTTGCCAAGATTCGATTCTACTTCAACTACGATATGATTGCTTCCCCTCAGCCAGAGTATCTGGTCTATAACACCACAGAAGCAGACAAGATTGGCGCTCAGTATCTTTATGAGTATCTCTCCGAACAGGGCTATCCTGCCGAATATACGTGCGTATCGCTCTTGAATTTCTGCAATACAACTAGCTGACAATTGGCAGGCCTTTCAGCAGTTCTTCTGACTATGTTGGCTTCATCAAAGCAGGAGTTCCGGCATCTGGAATCTTCACCGGTGCTGGAGCTCCAGCTGATACCTGCTACCACACCTCTTGCGATGATATCAGCAACATCAGCTGGGAAGCTTTCTTGGTCAACTCTAGAGCAGCTGGTTTTGCGGCGGCAAAGCTGTCTCTCAATGTGTCTTCTACCAACGAGACTAGTACTGGCTGACGGAGCACAACAAGATGGGCAACAGGCGACGCAGAAGTTGTGTATATTGGTCATACATAATAGTATTCGTGTATAAATTTATTGAAGAGCTTCGAGTAGCAAATGAGTCTGTGCTGAAGAATGTGATTTTGTCAGGCTTGATGTATCTACTCTACAATTGGCCGACTGTGTAGATTCCGTGGACCTGAATTAACTTTTTTGTCAAGCTGAATTACTTCATCTCTGTTCCTGGGCTTGTTCTTCCTCACAGCTAAATAACTAAGCTGATGTGGGATTGACGGGCCAAAGAAGATCTTTCTTCCTGATGTTCCACAACATTTTCAAAAAGATCCCAAGCCACACAAAAACCAGAATAGCTGTCAGAACAGCGGCACATATATGCAAACCCTCAGCATTGAAGGCGGTACCCATCACACTGGTTGCTACAATCTGCGTTGGTTAAACAGTCAGTGTAAGTCCTAGCAAGGATTTCTTGCGGGGTATGACAGCGAATGCCGGAAGGGAAAAAAAGAAAAACCTACAAGAGCAGTGTTGGGAAACACAAATGACCACCATGTCATCTGAAAAGGCATGCGGCTCTTCGCGCGTACATATTTCCACAAAGCCCCGACGCAGACCACAAAGAACCACATGGCAAGACCCCATACCCAGAGGCTAACCAATATACAGACGACTTTGACGATGGAAGGGGCATTGGGTACATCCATGAAGTTGGGGTGGAGTATCGACTCGGCTTGATTCCCTAGTTGACCTGGCATTATTAGTTAGCATAGGAGGCGCTACATTGCGAGATGAAGCATACCTATACCGGCTGCAGTGAAGCCGTACGGTCCTATCGACATGAACTAACAGCTAGTCAGTTTGATGATATTTGTAGACAATAATACTATTGGACATACAATACCAGGTCTCTGGTTGTCTCGCGGTAACTTTTGTGTCATAAGGCGGTAGATAAAAGCCGAGCTAATCATGACAGCAATGAGTGTACCAGTGCCTTGGATAGCGGCCGCCCCGATAGCCATGGCGGTAGGGTTGATCATGGCGAGCTTGTCTGAAGCGATTGCCGCAGCGATGAGATTTGCTGCAAAGGGCGCGTTCAGAAGGAGAGGATACGCCGGAAAGATCCACGTTGGAGTCATAGTATGGAGCGGGAAGACTCTAGGCAGAAGGTTAGACCAGTGGCAAAAAAGAAGATGAGACAATTGGCATACAGTGTCGACCAGAGAACAGTGTATAAGAAAGCACTCGACAATACACTGAACACCATGTAAATCCAGAAGAGGATCTCCATCGTGTGAAGCAGCCAGTGACCAGTGTGCGGAATACCATACTGACAAGTGGTAATTAAGATGACAGCGATACTTGAGGACTTTGTCAGTATGTACTCGATACCTGATCTACGGGACAAGCATACGAAACGACCTTGACATTCATGAGTTAGTAAGGGTACTGTTACAAGCGTGATATAAAAACCTACGAATGATGGTATGAAGAGCGATTCGGACTGATCAGAGAATGAAGTGGTGAAACTTCCCGGGCGGAGATAGAAGCGAGTGGTTATCAGGACGCAGTTCATGATAAACAGGCAGAGATTAAGGAAATAGAAAAACAGTCCTAGTCCTCGTAACCAAGGCTCATCCCAGGGTACTGCAAGGTGTTAGTTAGATGCTGCAAGTGACTTAGAGATCGCAGGTTGGTCACCTACATGAATGAAGAACGTTGGCCATACCGCCTGTTGACATCGTCTAGCAATCAATCAAGTTAACGGTCAAATTCCAGTGTCAATTAGTAGGTCAGATAAGGGGTTTACCATAGTAAAGTACGTCCATCGATGACATGCGATCCGATCACTTATACTAATCTTTTGTGATGGCGATACAGGTTGACAGAGCGGCAGAACATTGTTGAGACTGTTTGTGAATGTTGTGGTACGTCGGAAATAGGCCCGTGGTCGAGCGGCAGGAGTATTAGAAGAATGATGTCTTGAGCCATAGACGCGCGATGGTTCGCGCGTGGATGAACTCGGCGGCTGGGCATCTGAGCCTAGATTTGAGCTGAACAAAGGTGAAGGATTGTCTTCCAGAGGCGACTCGTAATGAACATCGTCAAAATAACCTGTTGTCTGTGAGGCGGTGGGATTAGATACCACGCGTTCCTCCACGATGGTCCGACTATGCCTACTCAACATGGCTCGATGCGGGATCAGGGTCCGAGCAACGTATCAACAGCCGAGCACACCTGGACAGGTTCGGTTGACCCATGCAAACGGCGGAGGCATGTATATGTATGAGTGAAGCAGAAACCGGAGACAAGTGTTGCAATGCCCAAGGTGTGGAGGTTACTAGTAGAATATGACGTAATCAGGCTCGCTGATAGCGTCTACAGTTGTCACTTGTCAGTACAGTACCACACGGCGCCCAGACGATAAGCAGAATTACTCAATTTTAAGTGGTCATTCAAAGCATCACGTACCCGTATAGCCGTACTGGAGGTCCCATGATGTGACCAAAGACGGCACCCAACACGGACAAAATGTTGATATGATCAAGGGCTTGTTGTTATACAGCACACAATCTCACTCTTTCTTGAAAATTCACAGTTTTTGTGTCGTCACCCCTTGTCATTGTCTCATGCTGGATATGCCATATGAAGCAAACCATCGTCTCAAAACTGTCAGACCGCGAGAAGCGCGACGCCAAGGTGGGATAATCCAAATCCCCCCACCATCTTATTGAAACGCGCTTCCTATCTAGGCTAGTTTTGAGGTAAAGATTGGCCGTCATATGACATTGGGTGATTGGTTTATAAAAGCCCGCCTGTTGCGATCACAGATCCAGCTGAACTGTGCCCCGATTCACGACCATTCCTCACAACTCACCCCGGCCTTGTACTAACCAGCCAGGAATGGCCACCCTTCGCTGATAGACCTGCCTTGAAGTTGGCGATATTGGGTCACTCGGACAACGACGTCACTCGAAAGTCCGACGTTCAACTCATGGCTCCACAGCATCAAGATTTCTGTGCGCTCCGAACAGCAGCGTAAACGATTTTGGCTATAGCCAGGACTTTCTCCTCCTGAAATCTCCTTGCTACAACTTGAACACCGACAGGTGCACCATCGTACCTGTCTGGATCATCTGGCAGGAATTGTTACTTCAGATCACCAACCACCAGGCATTGATGGGATACTCACATGCCTCCCAGTTGAGCCGGTCTTTGTCTCCCAAGGGCTCATACAAGTCGTCGAAAACATCGAGCTTCTTATCTGCCTGTGTGATGGGAATCACGGCGGCTGAATAGTTCAATAAGTTTATTGCCTCCGTATATCCTATGCTGTGATAAATTATCTCTTTCCATATTCTTTTGACCTATCCGCAACTTACCAGCGTGGTAGTATTTGCCTGGAATGACAGCCGCATGTGGTGCGATGGGCATAATCACGGCGTCAACAGCGTGACCTAAGAATACGTGAGCCCTGGTTATGCGCTTGGATATGTGTTCAACCAAACCATCCGCGTCTGCTGTAGAGTTCCAGTAAGCAGCATATTGTCGCTCGTAATCAAGGCCTTGGAGAGTCAAGTTCTGGTACTCGAGCAAACCCATCGGTGGCCGAAGACTGAAGGGCTCTCTCAATTCCGGAATCAAGGGTTCCCCTGACAATCCAAGCTGTTGGTGAATGTCGTGGGCCCCGTCGGCCGTTAGGAAACGCATCTTGATGGACAAAGACTTCAGCCAAGATTTTCCATGAAATAGAGGAATTCTTGAAATAGGGGACTTACATGAATATAGTGTGCTGTCGCTTGCGACGGTGGCACCCAGTCCATTACCTACCGAGTGAGTATCAGCAATGATCTCGTGTAGATTCATTAGATTCGTGCTGAGGCTAATACCTTATGACCAGCCTCTGTAAGGGCATCGTGAACAATTCGCAACCCTCGAAGGATAGGTGGATGCGGACCAACGATCCCGTCTGACCATAACACCCCTATCCTGAGAGCCTGTGCAAAAGTTTTGACATGGCCGTTTTGATCCACTCGAGACATGTAAGAGTCAGTGACTCCCTGACGGAAAGGAATCGGCACGACAGCTGGATCACGGTGCCATGGATTCGTTCCAAGGACCGATCTGAGCAGTAGCTCCAGAGCATCCAGCGATGTTCCCAGAAACCCGACAGTTGAACGATATGTGTTTTGCCCCGGGTTCGTATTCGCGACTTCTCGGTATGATAGGCGCTCAGGAGTTGGCTTGATGGAAAAAACCCCGCAAAAGCCAGCTGGAATCCGGACGGACCCTCCAATGTCAGTACCGACTCCAAGAGAACTTCCACCCAGAGCCATAAGTGCGGCTTCACCTCCGGATGACCCCCCACAAGATAGGTTCTGATTCCGTGGATTGAGAGTTTGCCCAATGATGTTGTTTTTGGTCTCTCCGAACAGTAAGGTCTGTGGGAGACTTGTCTTGCAGAACAAGACAGCTCCGAGTGAAAGGAGCTCCGTGACAATCTGGCTCTCGACTTTATGACTGTCTTTGGGGTCCGAAATACCTAGATTGCTTCCTACCCAGCCTACGTAGCCCATGGTAGTGTCGACGCCCTTGACATGAAACTGATCTTTGAGACTAATGGGAAGACCATGGAGTGGTCCAATAGTTCTATTGTATTTGGAGTAGTAATCGTCCAAGTACTTGGCTCGCTCGAGTGCCTGATCGAAGAATATTTCATGAAGGCAATTAGTCTATAAACGGAGTGGTTAGCTCATGCTGGTAATACCTGAATTGGATCGTATGTGTGCTTGGACGAACGATCTGGTGGGCAATAGCTGCTGCCTTGCAAAAAGCAGTCGTGACCTCAGTCGCGGATAGTTTTCGACTACTAATTCCGTCGAGAATTGGTACGCTTTCCATGGAAGTGATGGAAACTGTTTTCTTGTCAAGCAGTTCGTGGATGAAGGAACCTGTGAGGTCACGCTGCTTGTGTGCACGATCCAGATCCTCAGGTGTGAGTCTCCATTGTGGTATAATTCTGGCAGATATTTCTTGCCGTTTCGCAGCCGCTTTGGATTCCCATGAATTTCGACTCATCCTGATAGCCGAAGTGAAAGATGGGATCTTGAAGATTGCGGTATTGACGGGTCGGACTTGGACGGCGGGGTTCAGGCTGAATGTGTGGAAATCAGCCTGTGAAGCCAGAGTTGTATACGTACGAGACTCGAGCATGTGACCTAACCTCTCTCACAATTTTCTGATTGGGTGGAGGAGAATAAATCCAATGCAACATATCCTACATTTGATGCCTGAACTTGAGCCTCGACGACCTCTCACCATACGGCCATCTCGGATGAACCATACAAGGTTTTGTATATTGATTCTAACTTGACGAACCAAATAGCCATTGGGAAGAAGTTTGCATGCTAGATCCAAGTTAGGGATGTCTCACTTAGCGAGATCGGCAGACACAACTGGCATGAGAAATGTCCAACGTCTAAGATCAGTATCCGAGAAATGAGAGTTGAAGTGCTTGTCTATTGCTGGGAAGTGCTCAATTGCTGTTAGATGTTTAGCTTGCATCTCTCATGGCTCGCTTGTATGGCCGAGTTTGATACATAATCATCACGATGCTCAGCTTGCTTGAAAAGAAGGGTTCAACTGTATGGGTATGAAACAATGAACTATCACTAAGAGTCAACCCCAACTCTTCCCATTGTGTCATATCAAGTTATGGGAAAGCATATATCAACTAGTATGCATAAAATAGTCTCTCTTCGTTATTTGACTGTCGGATCTTGCGATTCTCACGAATCAACATCCATCTCATGACCCAAGCCAACAATGCCGAAGCTGCAGAGAAAGCGGCACTGGTGGACATGGCAATGGTATATCGAGGTGCATCTGAGGTCGGCCAGAGATACTAGGCAATGTTAGTTGTGTCACATGAGCCATCATAACTTGTACTCACAGGTGTATAGATAGGTCCAAGGGTGGCAACAGTGTTTGCAATGGCAAGAGATATGGCCTTCTTCTCCTTTGTCTGTCCGCAAGTACTGGCAACCCAGCCTAGAATAACGCTGTTACAGGCGTAGACACCACTTGCGAAAGCACACATGGCAAAGTATCGTGCACCGACGTTCATTGTGGTGCATGCCAGAATGAAGCCGAAAACAGCAACTATCTTGGCTACCGTGATGTGCCAAGTACGTTCGTTCATTCGACCTCGATTAATGTTAGTTCATAATTCTTTTATTATGTAAAAGAACTTACCAGAGTTAGCGGCCCAAGCGATGCAGACAACACCGGACACAAGGTATGGTGGACAAGTCAAGGCCAAGGTGGCATTGCGGCCAAAGCCCAATGTGCCCACGATAGTCGGGAAGAAGTTTTTGAAGTTGCTGGCGGCCATGTGGAAGTGTTGCATGAGAACAAGAACCCAGAGTTTGGGATCCCGACAAGCATCAACAAGGCCAGCCCAAGTCGTCGTGTTGGTCTTGATTTGCACAGTATCGGCAGCAACTCGAGCATGTGCCAACTTTCTTTCTTCCTCGGACAACCAACGAGTATTAATCGGCTCATCGGGTAGAATCCAGGCTGAGATGATAGCGATCACAAAAGTGATGATTCCCTGGATGATGAAGAGCCAACGCCAACCAGATAATCCAGCGACGCCGCCCATCTCGAACACTCCAATAGCAATTAGCCCTGCAAAAGCAGTGCCACAGATATTGGCAGTAAACAGAATTGAGATGCGGGTGGCAATTTCCTTGCGTGTGTAAAATATCGAGAGCATATACAGGGCGCCGGGGTAGAAGGGGGCTTCGGTGATGCCCAGGAAGAAGCGGGTGAGGACGAGGCCTTTGAAGTTATGGGATATAGCAGTGAGTGTGCTCACGACAGCCCAAAGAGCCATAGCTCCCGACATGAAGAGTGAAGGTCTGATTCGGGTCATAAGCATGTCTATCAATAAGGGTTAGTGGGATCAAGCAAGGTCAACAAACAAATGTTTCACTTACTGCTGGGAATCTGTCCCAAGATGTAACCGACAAACAGGATTGAGACGCATGTCTGATACTCTGTCGAAGACAGGTTGAGCTCCTCCTCCAGATTGTCAAGTCGAGCAACAGTAATGGCATTGCGGTCAAGATAGTTGAACCAGTACATGATCCAAAGCATAGGAAGAATAACCCAGTCGAGTTTGCGCACAAGCTTGATCTCAGCTGGATCAGTCTTGTTGTGCGCTCCCGTCTGGTCAACCGAGGAAAACATTTCTGTCTCATGCTTCTCGAGATGATGGGCTTGGCCCTTCTCCTCAGCATCCTGAGCGGGTGAGGTGTAGGCTACTGTCCCAGACATGATTGCAAAGAGAGTAAGGTAAAGATGGGGATGTGTGATGGTGATTGCTATGGTTCCTACATGATCGATGGAGGAGCAGTCAAGGTTGTCTTATAGAAAACTCGAGATGCTGTGGTTGAGAACTTGCCCGTCACCAGTAGCCATGTCGAGATTACTTGCGATTACCCCAGGCTACCCCGCGTTGCGCTAGACAAGCCAGATGAACCGCCCCCTCGCTTGAACAAGGTTTCGTGGAGTAGTCAAGTCGCAAGTCTGGTCTCTTGGCTCACACCACATCATGATGATCAGCTGGTCAATTCAAAGATCCCACAGTCACTGCAATAAGTTTATCCCAATTGCCCAACAAATCGTGAAATTTGTATCTCTCGAATTGAAGTTCTTGTCCTTGTCATTGCGGGATATCAAAAACAGTTCCTACTCATCTATCAACGTTCTCTCATAGTAGTGAGGAAATGAAAGCACAACTACCATACTAACTCTTCAAAAGCTTAGTACCGATCAAATTCGTTGCGATGGGTCTATTGCTTCTCTGAGATTACAAGTGCCAAACACATTCTTGGTCGTCCCTGATTGCCACTCACGACGGCGCGGATATGTGCGGACCCAACCGGGCCGGACTGGATATCCCAGGTTCGCAAACAGAGATGCTAAAGAGGGAGCACTAAGCAAGCCACCCTGCAAATATTGCAAGACCCGGAAAAGCCTTCCATCGCAAAGGGTATTTTATGAGCTGATCAAATGGCTAATCTGTGTTACACATTCTTAGATGACTTCCATTCAGTACTCAACAAACCTCCCCTCAAACCACTTGCGCAAAACTAGAATCCTCTGGACTCAAACCTGGCAGACTCCATAGAAAATTCAACGAGTCGATATCCAAACCTAGAGACACTTGATCGCAGCCCCCGTTGAATGGTGCAATGCTTGAATCAAACGGTAATGAAACCCATGTGTCTCCTCCTTGAATATCGAACCCCACAAAGTCGTCTCCATTATCCTGCTGAGGGGCACCAACACCAGACAAATAAGATCCCGAACCATCACTAACTTGTTCACCAACACCAAACCCGCCAATAATAGCTGTCCTTCCGGCCTGGTCAACAGGAGCATGGCCCCGAGCTGTGGTGAGATGTCCGCGGAACTGGGAAGTATGTTTCTCTATGAGAGCTGCATATCTCAGTGCAAAATCCATATCATCTGGAGGACTAGACTTGAGCGTAGATGTGCACTGATCTAGAACGTAAAGAGCATCATTTACATCGGTATGAGTAGACCCAACACTCAATGCCTTGAGCAGAAACACAGAAGAGCTGATGACGCTAATCCTCACGCGAGCTGGTGCATATGGAAGCTGTGCTTTAAAGTCACTCATAGTTGCAATACGGAGAACTTTTTTGGTGTCCGAGATAACATCCTGGAGAAACTTGGCGTCTTTGGGCGTTATGAAAGCTGACAAAACCTCGTCGGGATTCGAGTTTGGAGTTGTAAACCCTGCGGATGATGCTCGAGCCACTACGGCTTGGATTGAGATAGCTCCAGTGCAGGCTTTGAGGTGATGGAATTCGATGGACAGAGAATCCCTGAGAGGTTCAATTATGTCTGTAGGGATATCAGTCAACAGCTCATTAATAGATCAAGGGTGCTAAGTTATGCAAACCTCTGCTGAGCGTATCAAACTTCTGCTTCCATTTAGACAACGATGTGGCAAAGTGCTCAAGAAGATCCGCATAATGGTCACCTAAGACCTGTCGTTGCAAGTGCTCTGCTGACTGAAAGAACATGGATGAAGCTGTCCGTGATAATTGCGTAAGATCTAGGCTCAAGTCCATGTAGGCCAACCATGACCGATGACTAGGCTCAAGGGTGCTCTGCATGGGTAGCCGAGAAGCAGTGACAGAGATACTCTCAGGGAATACCGAAGGATAGGTCAACCTGGTGGCCGTCTGTGTCACATAGACGTAGAGTAACTTTTGGGCTCTGAGACAGCGAATTGCCTCGGCGTCGGTAGGTCGCAGTGTATCCGCTTGTGGACACGAAAGCACGCCTAGCTCATAGGCTAGACTGTTAGCCATACCCAAAAGCATCCAGGACATCCTATTTGCCCGTTTGGCAGGCTCAAACACGTCTTCGCGCCACCTGATAAGCGGTGCTTCGTTGTTCAGGCTTCTGCGGTGGATAGGATCATAGCCCGGGGAGATCAGCAGACCGTCCCAGCCATCAGTTTCAGGGGGGAAATGTAAAGCTCGGGGGTGCCAGTCTGATATCAACATCAGACTCTCAACTGTGCCAACGGTTCTGGTTCTTGAAGTAGATGTCTTTTCTTGGCCAAGCAAAACACGCCTGATTAATACCTCGCAGTGGTGCCAAAGGCGGAGATGAACATAATGGCTTCTCGATGCACCACCAGATCCTGGAAGCATGAAGAATCGGGAAGATATCATCAAGAGAGTGCAGCATAGCATGGCCTCTTCATTGACAAGACGTGCATGTGCATGGTGGCTATTGAATTGATCCAGAACGATTGGCGAAAGCGGCGCCAACTTCTCAAAGAATCTGGTTGAGTGTAAGTCAACAAAGCAGGGGCAAGGGCATGGGGTCGGACTAACAAGTCGATGTATGTGACGGCCTCTTGAGCTGTGAACCAGCCTTGGCGGACAAATCGGCATTTATCCCAGAGGTCGAGAGTAACATCGTCAGGTTGTGACAGCTCTGTCATAGTAAATCCTAAACCATTGGATCCGCCAGGAGTAATTTTTGGGCCAGCAGTCTGGTTGCTATTGCTTGGCTGTTGTGGCTGCGATGGTGTAGAGCCGGCAATGCTGTGTTGCCGACCAACGGCGTCGGACAAGACATTCAAAGCATCATTGGTTCCTGTCACAATACTCGATCGCACTCTTTCGTAAAGTGAGTGGGACGAATTATCCGGGGATTGTGTGAAACCCGAGAGGTCCCCTTGGTAGCCATCCATAGCCATATCCATAGGCTGCGGGGGTGTGGTGTTTGCATATACGTCATTACTAGGAGGACGTGATTGAAACGTCGGTGCTTCACTAGGCTTGGCTGCTGAATCTGTCTGGGTCCATTTAGGTGCTTCCCTGTGCTTTGGGGCTCTGGGCTTGTGGTCAAACCGGCATTCTCGATGCTCCCTCTCACACTTGGAACACGGCGGCTTGTCCTTGATGATGCACCGAGATTTTCGTGTCCGACAGGAGACACAGGCCACGTAGCTTCGCTTAAAGGCCCGGTTGGGATGAGAATGCTCGGAGTTGTCCATTGTGGGTGCGGACGTTCAGAGCCAACGTGCCTCTCAACTGCGGATAAGGCAGGGGAATGAGATGACCTGGAGTGTTAGCTTTTAGGCAGTACGGAGCGTACATGGGCCTGCGTCTTACCAATGAGCAATCGACCTTCGGCGAATCAACGACAGGATGATCAACAAGTCTACAACAACAATCTCGTAGTCAGGATTGGACCATGTTCTTCCATTTCCTTGTCAAGTGGTCAAAGAGAAGTAAGTTGGGAGAGCTGAGACTTTGAGGGGGTTTAGATCCCGCCACTATCCGCGTCGGTCCGCTCTCATCCGCTCCGGTCCGGAGAGGGTATGGGCCACAATTAAGGGTGAACACTTGCATAGGGCAAACAATATCATGTCTTTACAGCTGGAAAAGAATCCTGAACTTATAGGAAACCGTCCAAACTGATCAGTTCTGCTTAGAAGCGGCTTTCGCTACAAATTTGCCGAAACGGCACCGAGATGTGTTCCTGAAATCGGAGCTCAAGCTTGGTTTGCTTGTTATAAAGAACAGACAAAGTGTTGAGTGAATGAATGTATCACCAAAAGCATCACCACAGTAAATCATAAACAAGACCCCATCAACTCCAGATTTTATCCATTACTCAACTGTGGAAATACACCAATATTCAACATGTCCAAGTCAATCGTCAATACCAAACCTTACCCATTCCACTTCGAGTCAAGTGAGAATACTCCCACTGTCACTTCAAGTGGCAAGGGTGTCAAGGTCGACTTTTCCAACTGCCGCGGAGCTGTCCCGTCTATCCAGACTTCTCGGCTTAGGGCCATGATGCAAGAGGCACATGAGGATCCCTCCAAGATTGTGGCCCATGTCTGCAGCTACGACGCTCTAAGCTCACGTCTGTGCGAGGAAGCTGGTTTCCCAATCATCTTTCTCGCCGGGTACGCCATGGCTTCTGCCTTTGGGCTTCCGGACACGGGGTACATTGCGTTCCAAGAGGTCGCTGCTAAGATCCAGGAGGTGGTGAGGGCAACTACTGTTCCTGTGATGGCGGATGGTGACACTGGATACGGTAGCCCCATGAATGTGAGGAGGACAGTTCAAGGGTATGTATCCATTAGTGTCCATATATGATTATCAGTACTAACACTGTTTCAGTTTCGCTCTGGCTGGGGCTGCAGGCATCATGATCGAGGACCAAACTTGGCCAAAGCGTAAGTAGATGGAGAGTCAAATCATAAACCAACAAACTGACTGAATGGTAGGATGTGGCCATACCGCAGGGAAGAGTGTCGTATCTCGCAGTGAAGCCTATGCAAGATGGCAAGCAGCAGTTGACGCGAGGAATGAAGGGCAAGACATCTGGATCCTTGCCAGAACTGATAGTCTCATTCACGGCTACGATGAAGCTTTGACCAGAGCCCGCAAGGCCATCGAGATTGGCGTCGACGCCGTTTTCGTCGAGGCTCTTCCTGATCGCGAGAGCATGGCTAGACTGCGCAAAGATCTCAACTTCCCCGTTTTTGCCAACATCATTGAAGGCGGCAAGACAGAGAATCTTTCTGCCAAGGATCTCGGTGAACTTGGATACAGCGGTGTGGCCTACCCTTGGACTCTGGTGGCGGCCAAGCTCAAGAGTATCAGAGAGACGCTGGAGGCGATCAAGGGATCACTTACTGTCGGCAAACCTCCCGTCGTTCTTTCATACGAAGAAGTCTGTGAGGGTGTTGGGTTTAACAAGTATTATGAGAAAGAGGAGCAGTACCAGTTTGAGGAGAGAAAGAATGGGGCTAATGGTCATCAATGGACAAACGGAAATCAGTAATGTTGGGTCGGAATAGTTGTTAGCCATTAAGTCATTCGTTCAAGAAGTGAGACTGTAACTCCGTCTGAACATAAATACACAATTGTCATCATTTCTTAAACCGACAACACCCATGCCTCATACCCGATCAGTCCCTGTTGATGTACATGTCCATCGACTACTTAAAAACTTCGTGCCCCTTCTTGGAAACAACTTCAGATCTGGAACATCGTTCATTATTCGCCTTCAGCCACCCATATGCAGAAGCGACGACACGGTCAACACGGTAGACTTGCTTTATTAGCGTGTCTTGCCAGAGTCGAGCCCCGGGTTCCCCGCTTCCCCAGACGGGCTGTGTCGTCCGATGGACGATCGTGCTGGATCGCCACCGGCAAGGGCTGGATAAGGCCGGGCCGCTTCAACGGGCAAAGACAAGGGATACACAAAATCATCATGGAAATGACCTTGTGGTATTAATTGCATCGATCGAACTTCCGATGTCGGATAATTCACATATCCAGATCGACGTACTTAAGGCTTCATCGCTTGATACCTTAGTTAGACAATACATAGAATGCAATAGTCATCATCACAACCCTCACAATGCCTTTAATCGTTGATCATCAGCCGTTACGAATCGCCATCTTGCCGGGCGATGGACAAGGTGCACATCTGGCCTCGTTTGCTGAACAAACCCTCAACCTCATTCAACACATACGTCCCTCGGTTTCATTCCATGTTACCAAACATGACTTTGGCGGTGTCGCTCTGTCCTCAAGTGCCGCAACATCATTACCCCCTTCAACATTAGAGGCCTGTCTTCGCTCAGATGCAACAATCGTCTGCGCCTGTGGAGACTCGCGGTACGGCATTGAACCTGAACAAGGTCTCCTTGCCCTCCGACAAAAACTCGGCGCCTCTGCCAACATCAGGCCTGTCAAGTTTCCTTCATCCCACCTCGCACAACGAAGCGCCTATAAGGCCGAAGTTGTGGAACAACTTGACATTACCTTTTTCCGTGACCTCACAGGCGGTGTTTACTATGGAGCTCGAAAAGAAGCAGGCGAGGACGGCGAGGCATACGACACAACATCATATTCCCGGCAGGCCATCGAAGTGTTAGCAAGAATGGCTGGAGAATACGCAATGCAATTCACACCACCAAAGCCAGTCCACTCTATCGACAAACACAACGTTATGGCAACGTCAAGATTGTGGCGATCTACTGTGACGGAACTCTTCCAACGGGAGTTTCCACGAGTTCCTCTAAGCCATGTTCTGGTGGACACTGCATCCATGATGCTTTCTTCCGATCCCCTGAGTCTCAATGGCGTCGTACTGGCCGAAAACATGTTTGGAGACATCCTATCGGACCAAGCTGGCGGTATTCTGTCATCGCCTGATATTTTAGCGTCGGCTGCTGTTTCTACCATCAAGCCAGACAATGGCAGGAACATGCCGGGAATTTTTGAGCCTTTGAACATCAAGCCCAAGAAGTCTGTGGCGAATCCTTTAGGCATTATTCAAGCTGTTGCATTGATGCTAGAGTTCTCGTTGAATATGTCTGCAGAGGCCGACGCCCTTTCAAAAGCCATACGACGAACCCTTGATCCAGTTGAGTTGATTGGCTCCAACACGCAAACCACAGATCTGGGAGGCACAGCGAGTGCCGAAACGTTTATGAAAGCCCTGATGCAAAATCTGGATTTCTATCTTGAAGCACTCAACTCTTCTGAGGCTGCCTTGTCTCCTACAATGAAATCCCTAGCCACCACCCCGTCCACGTATTCACTCTCAAGGCAAAGACCAATGGGTGTGATTGAGAAGATCCTGACTCACGCTGGAGTTGGCCTCGAGAAGCCTGAAGTGCGCCCAGGAGACATGATCTGTGTCAAAGTGGACTGGACAATTACATCAGAACTTCTCTGGGCTGGCATGGAAAAGACATATGACCAGATGGGACGACCGAGACCTTTCCGCAACGATAGACTGTGGTTAGCAGTTGACCATACTGTTGATCCACGAACCAACCACCAGCCCAAACAGATTGGCCTAATGCAGAAAGCAGAAAGATTCCGAAAGGAAGCCAAGATTATCGACTTCCTAACAGCAAATACCAGTATTATGCATACTGATTTTACCCGCGAACGAGCTCAGCCAGGCCGCATAGTGGTGGGAAGCGACTCACATACTTGCTCTTCCGGCAGCATGGGCTCGTTTGCGGTGGGCTTTGGTGCAGCTGATGTTGTCATGCCCATGGTTACCGGAGAGACTTGGTTCCGGGTACCTGAAGTATGTAGAATCAACTTTATCGGAAAGCTCCCGTTTGGAGTTGGAGGCAAAGATGTCATCCTCCACATACTGGGTCTCTTCAAGAGAAACACTATAGCATTTCAGCGTGCTGTTGAGTATGGTGGCCCTGGACTCAGGGAATTGTCGATGGATGCTAGATTTGCTATCGCAAACATGACAACCGAGTTTGGTGGTATGGGCGCATGTTTCGAGGCTGACCAGGAGACATCAGCCTGGATTGCGCGGCGCCAGCAGCCAGAGCATCGAGATGGGGGCCTCTACTTTCGAGCAGATCCCGATGCTGAATACACAGAACAGAGAACCATTGATCTCTCAAAAGTCAGTGTGACAATGGCACTATACCCAAATCCCGACGATGTCGTTCCTGTTTCCGAAAAGGTTGGTATGAAACTGGATGGATGCTTTATTGGAGCTTGCACGACCACTGAGGAGGACTTGATAGTAGGTGCCTTGGTATTGGAAGCTGGCCTCCAAGCTGGGCTACGTCCAAAGCCAGACGGAAACCGTAGAGTCACTCCTGGAAGTCTTCTAATCATCAAGCGACTCGAAAAGCACGGGCTACTGGATATCTACAGACAAGCCGGTTTTGAGGTCGGTGCCCCTGGCTGCTCATATTGTGTGGGCATCAATGATGTCGATGTGGCCGGTGAAGGCGAGGTCTGGCTGTCATCTCAGAACCGCAACTTTCGAAACCGAATGGGCAAAGGCAGTCTCGGCAATATCACTTGCGCAGCTGCTGTTGCTGCCTCCAGTTTTAACATGGAAGTCACCGATCCCAAGTATTTGTTGAGTCGAATCGACAGGAAGAAACTGGAGATGCTTCTCAAGAGTAACTCGGGCAGTGAGAAGGAGATTATAGAGATCAGCGAGCCTGAGCCGGAAGTCTTGTCTGGTATAGTACCTAGGCTTTTCAATGGGGATGTGCTTGCGCATCCCACTTCACCCGAGCTTGAGACTTTTACTGCAGTGGTACGGTCAAGGGTTCAGAGATTTGAAGAGAACGTTGACACGTAAGTACCTATCGTCGAATTTATCCAACCCCATTATGAAGACACTAACTCTTACAGGGATGCAATCATTCCGGCCGAGTTCATGCCTGGTATTGATAATGCAGATCTCGGCAGTCACTGCTTCCAGTATTTCCGTCCCAGTTTCCGAGAAAAGGCCAATCAAGGATCAAGGGTCATGTAGGTCTTGAAACACGTCCGAATCGAAGTAGTTTGGTGCTTACTTCTTGCAGTGTCGCTGGCCATGGTTTCGGCAGCGGATCTTCTCGCGAGGACGCTGTTAGAGCGCTCCAAGGTGCTGGAGTTGAAGCTGTTATCGCAAAAGGATTTGCATTTATATGTGAGTTTTCCGTGCTCAATAGTCGATATGTGTAACTAACCTGGGACAAAGACGAACGAAATCAACTCAACATGGGTTTATATAGCATCAAACTACAAGACCAAGAGTTTTACGACATCGCACAGGAAGATTCTGTCATCACGATTGATAAAGAGAACAGGAGGATACAGATTGAAGGTTGTGAAAAAGTGTTCTCATACTATCAGTCCGATATCGAAGCGACACTTCTTGAAGCAGGTGGTGTACTACCACTTTATAGCCAGTTTGGCAAAAAGGTATTTCAACGTATCACGGCGCCAAGGAACAAGGTTGGAAAGAAGAGGAAGAGTACGGAAAACTCATGCGCTGGGGGATCATCAGATGGAACTGCATCATCGAGCATGGAATGGTGATGCTTCGTCTTCAGATTTAATGATATTCGCTGCCAGCATATTTACTAGACCGCATCTCAGAAGAAAAATAAACTACTACTGGTAAAGGGAGGCATGGTCAGAGAAGGAAAAGCATGTGAAAGTTATCTAGAGCTCCATTCTACTTACATTCAACAATCTGAGTCACATACCTAGCTATCGAACGGAGAATAACACCAACAATCAACACATTGTCTCAGCTACAGATAACAAAAGCGAAGCTCCCGTGCTATAATAATGGAGCTCTTACTTGCATTAGTCGTTGCGGTTCATTCAAGAGCTACTAAATCCTAGTGTCGATAATTCGAACATTAGCTGATGATAATGGTTGCTCAGCTGAGAACACCCAATTGATTATCAATGATGGATCTGGCCCTTCAAGGCAAACGTGTAGACTTGTTAATATTTATAACCCTACGAATGTGTGTTGGGATGAGAACGAGACAGTCATTTATCAAGCCGTATATCTGTGTTGTGGCATCCATCCCTTAAACATGGCTGTCTTTAGGCATGGATCGTCGCCTTTTCGAGCGCCAACACAACTGCATTTGCGACAACCCCGCCCTTGAACTCGACATGCCAAATTGCTATCTTTATGTATGTCTGCTTAGTGTCTATAGTCTACGGACCAAGGGCCGTGCCGTAACGGCTCATTTTCCGTTTCGAATTAACATCTCCAGATTCGAAATTGAGGGTGTTCCGATATGAGTGATCCGATGAGACTCTAGAGCGCCATGGCTGGCCTAGCGGGCTGAGCCTACATTCCCCTCTAGGAAATGGTTCATAACTCTCTCGAAGCCTCCAAAGCTGACCGATATGCTTGGGTTTCAAAAGCTGAGCAACCACAAGACTCAAGTGTGGTTTGAGACCACAGAGCTTAACATCATCGCGTCACGGCTCTAGTTGAAGGGTGTCTGAGATGGCGAGACACGAGGCGGCTTTTATAACTGAAGAGTATTTGGGTAGTATTGACAAGAAGACCATAAAGCACCGTCTTCCCCCGTAGCAAATGATCAGGATCAACCCTAACCTCGATTGTGAGGGTTTCCGGTAAAAACATCATATTTCACCCATCATGCCAAGAGGAAGACAGGCGACGCTGGGGAACAGCAATGGCCTCCCCCACGTTGAGAATGAGCTCTCGGCCAAAGCAGAGAAGAAAATCAAGGAGCTCAACAGGGAATTGGGCGGTGACAACTCGCTGCGCATGGGTAGCTACCACGGTGATGCTTTGATCGGAGTATGCTTCGTCCTCAATGTCGTCCTCGATTCTTGCTAACATTTCCCCAGGACAAGGTCCGTCCAACGGGCATTCTGGCAAGTTTTCGGAACAATATCCAGGATGTTCGCAGCATCTTCTCTCCCGAGAATGCCGACGACATATTGAAACTTTTGACCAAGGTTCTTAGCGGTCAGCGCCCAGATGTAAGTAGATTGTCGTTCTATCGATTTGTTATTGGCTAATACACAATAGATGAAATCCGGTGCTCAACTCGTCGCTTCTATACCCAACGACAGCAACTGGAGAGAACTTCTGATCGCAGGCTCAGTCAAGCAAAAGTATGAGCGCATGCTTCACCCACCTACCACCTATCTCGGTGATCAGTTCAAGTACCGCACTGCCGATGGAAAGTTCAACAATGCCCTGACCCCCCAGCTCGGTCAGGGTGGTGCTCCGTATGCCAAGACTGTCCCATCCAAGACTCATCCTCTTGGAGCTCTGCCTGACCCCGGTGATTTGTTTGATCGATTGATGGCCAGACAGGAAGGAGGTCGTGTTAGTGGCTCCGGGTTGTCCAGTATGTTGATCTATCATGCGACTATCATTATTCACGACATCTTCCACACCAACGACAGGGACAAGAACATCTCAGATTCGTCATCTTATCTTGACTTATCTCCCTTGTACGGATACACAGACGAGATGCAGCGCAAGATCAGAGATGATAAATACAAGCTTGGTCTGCTCAAGCCTGACACCTTTGCTGACGACCGTCTACTACGCCAACCTCCTGGTGTGTGTATCATGCTTGTCATGTACAACCGATACCACAACTATGCTGCCACTCAACTGCGACGTATCAACGAGAACGGTCGCTTTTCTGTACCTAGCAAGTTCTTGCCACCTCCTTTGGCAGCGGCCGCCAAGGTGTTTGTCAGTAGCGAGAACCAGGACAAGGAGTTCAAATCTACTCTGAACAAATATGAGAGACTTTGGAAGAAGCACAGGTCATCGGGTGCTTCTGACAGCGACCCGGGAGCTGCTGAGTTTGCCAGGGTGACTGACCTCATCCAAACCCAGCTGGACCTAGCGGTTGGCACGGATGAAGCAGGTCAAGACAAAATAGACAAGTTTTATAAAGAGCATGAGGCTGCTTGGAAGAAGCTTGATGACGATCTCTTCCACACTGCCCGACTGTAAGTGCTTCACTACGCCACACACACATGTTTCTTTGCTGACCTATTATAGTATCACTTGCGGCATGTACATCCAAGTGTCCATCCACGACTATCTCCGTGCTCTGATGGGATTCCACAACTACGATACCAACTTTACTCTTGACCCTCGTATCGATGTCCCCAAGTACAAGAATGTCTCGCGCGGTCTAGGAAACCAAGTGACCGTCGAGTTCAACCTTCTTTACCGCTTCCACTGCGCCATTTCTCTAAAGGATGAACAGTATGCTGAGAATTACCTCAGGGACCTCTTCGGTAAGGCTGGCGATAGCAACTGGGACCCTAAGAATATGGACTTACCCGAGTTCATGGCAATGATGGGTGAGGTTCGTAAGAAGGAATACGCCCAAAAGCCGACGGAACCGTGGGAGAAAGAATTCGGCCTCTTGGGAAATTCTGATAAGTCTTTCAAGAGAAACAAAATCACGGGTCTTTTCGACGACAAACAGATGGTTGAAGAGTTGTCCAGTGCCATGGATGACAAGATTTGTGAGTTGACCCATTGTTTTTGAGATAAGATGCCTCTCTGACCCGTCTTAGCCAACTTCGGACCTCTAAATGTGCCCAAGTGCATGAAGGGAATTGAGATTCTGGGCATTATCCAAGCACGAAAATGGTGGGCAACCCCAAATGGGTTGGGCATTAAATATTCTAACATATATGTAGGGAAATCGGTACTCTCAATGACTTCCGTGAGTTTTTCGGGATGAAGCGCCACGGTTCATTCGAATCCATCACACCAAATGTCGAAGTTCAGGATGCTCTCAGAGACTTGTACGAGCACCCTGATAAGGTCGAGCTGTATCCCGGTATCTTCTGCGAGTCTGACAAGGACCTCGTTGGGGACCCTGGACCAAGTGATCTGGATTCGGCCTTGTGGGCAGCCATCTTTTCCGATGCCATTACACTGGTCCGATCCGACCGTTTCTACACTGTCGTAAGTTAGGAGAAGATTTCATATACTTAACTCATGCTAAGAAACAATTAGGATTGGAACACACATTCCCTTACTACCTGGGGCATGAAGGAGGTCACTGCCAACAACGATGTCCTCAAGAGCTCAGTATTCCATCGCCTCATTCAGCGAGCCTTCCCCGAATGGTACCCATACAAGTCTATCCGCTTCTTCCACCCCTTCTACACCGGTGAGAAGAACGCCAGGCTTGCCATCGAGCAAGGATACGGCAAGGATTTTGACTTGGAATATACTCCAAAGAAGTGGACTTGGCTCGGTCGTCCTACTGACTGGGACTTTGACCTCACTGATTCGGAGCCTGGAAGACCTGCCAAGCCTATCGTGCTGAACACCCGAGAAGAGATCTTGCCAATCCTCCTTGATGACAAGGACAGGTTTGTCCATCCAGCTCGTCTTAAGCGTGATGATCTGCCACCTGCGCTGGCTCAGGTGCTCAAGCCTGGTGCCAAGCTGGTCAGGTCGCCAAAGGATGTTGACCAAGGGACCTTGGATGCTACACATCAAGCTGTTTCCGAATATTTTGTTGAGCTCATGAGAGGCATTATTCGACGAGAGAGTATTGCCATGAGCCAAAAGTCAGCTGGGAAGCCAGTTTATCAGCTTGACATTGTCCGAGAGTACGTACTTCCGATGTTAACCAAGTGACAATACTGACTTTTGAAGCTTTGCCATTCCTGTCGTCACTCAGTATGTGGCGGACTTCCTTGGTTTTGGCCACTTGATCCGCAGCGTCGACAACCCAACTGGTCTCTACTCTGAGAACGAGATCTATCAGCACATTACCAACTGCCAGGTCTTTTTGTCCTACAATTGCGACGAAACCAAGCTCCTCCAGCGCCGCAAGGCTTTCAAGTCCTCCATGGTATTCTTGCTTGCACTAGTTGAGAAGGGCAACATTTACAATGCTACTCGATGGCCCATTTCCCACTGGGCTCGAAGAGGATTGAAGTACATCCTTTCTCCCATTCTTCGCAAGCCCAACCCTATGAGAGACCTTGGAAACAAGGTTGCCCAGGAGATTCTTGAGAATGAGAGAGACCTTGGAAGGGCTTCTGCCATCCTTCTTCTCACGGGACTGGACAGCGCCTTCAACACCGTACTTGCTGTAAGTGGAGTATTGATCCTATGTTGTACTCGAAGCATACTGACGATTCCAGTTCACCTCTGTTATGGACAAGCTACTCTCGGACCTTTACCTGACCAAGCCTAACGCATCAGGTGAACGAACCAAGGAGACGTGTGACTGGTTACAGATCCAAGCTCTCGCCTTTGATGACTGCAAGCCTGCACAAGATTTCATCAAGAAGATTGTGCTCAAGACGCAAAAGACAAGCGTCAAACTTCCAATTGTTCGCAAGGCGATTGACGACTTTACCATCAACAAGCTGGATGGAACCAAGATTGTCATCCACAGTGGAAAGATGATCATCTGCAATATTGTACGTTCGACTCCCCCGCGACTTGTATCGATCTGCGCACTAATCCTTCTCCAGCATGCCGCCGAATCAGCTTCTGGAAGCTTGAACGAGGAAAATGAATATCTGGCTTACTGTTCCAGCTACTCTGAGAAGTTTGCCTCATACCATCCCAAGCATGTTGCTGCCCTTAGTCTCGTAACCATGGTCCGAGTTCTTGCTCAGACTGAGAACCTTCGCCGTGGTCACGATACTCAAGGTCGTCTCAAAAAGGTCAACATTGATGCCACCTATGAGGGATACTCGAACTACATGGCTCCCATGCGTGTAGAAGAGATCCGACTCAAGGTCGCCAACCTTAAGAAGCCCAAGGGACCCGAGAGACATGATAGCCATCTTGATCTACATGAGTATCCAGATGGTGATCATCCAGTCAACGGTTTTGTCGACGACGACGCTGAAGACCAGAAGGGGCAAGAGCTTGAGGATACTTATACAGACAAGGAGCTTGCCAATATCTATACGAACAAGGTCCTGAAGCCACCAGTCTCTACATATCTGACTCAAGAATGGGATGAAATGATTTCCTTCCCAACCAGTAAGTTTTCAATCTCGCAATCCTGACGTGCTCCATTGTTGACATTTCGAAGCTTGGAAACTGCGATTCAACGGCTACGGCCCTTCTGACTACAGCCTCAACAACTTTGCCCTGCTTAAGGAATTCAAGCTCAATGATGATATCCAGCCAATGTACCAACCCAATGGCCCAAGTCACTATGGCGGTGCTTTTGCCACTCACCTATGCGGCAAGGATGTCCCCGATGAGCATCATCATGGAGAGTGCGCGACACCCGATTGTGGTCTTTCCACTGAGAGACCGGCTACCATGGGATGCAAGTTGCCATAAATTTGCTTCCTGTGACACTTCACTTCCTATCATTTGCCTTTCATCCATTCGTTGTGTGGGGATTACCTGAAGGGGAAGATTTGTCCGCGGGGGCGATTCCCAATATTGGCTCCAGCCAGACACTGTGGAGGAGAAAATGGTATTTATTAACTTGCTTAATCGGCACTGCAACTACTCTCGTTTCTTTCCTTAAAGCTTTTTATATAGTCTAATAATTATTTCTTTTGTGTATTACCAACATGCCTCATTCACAAAGTCCTACGTTGTCGACCATTGAAGGGGTCACTCTGCACGTTAACGACGGGCCCCTGGCTCCTAACGAAGTTGCCAGACTTCATGTCTCATATCCTGATGAACCCATCGATGAACTCTGCCAACGTTACCTTACAGACGGCTACATCTTTCTCAAAGGCCTACTGCCTCGAGAGGATGTCCTCGGTGCAAGAAAAGCCTACTTTACATCCATGTCTCCAAGTGGTGTGCTTGACCCCGGAACCGAGCCTGTAGAAGGTATCTTTAACAAAACCGCTGATCCCGACGACTATCCTGGCGTTGGAGCTGGCAGCATCAAAAATGCCCGTCCAGGTTCTACTGCCAAATCCGCCGTTTTTGTGGATGCTGCACTAAAGGCCCACACGGAGCCTTGGTATGTTGGGACAGAAGACGGGAGCACCCAAGGATTCTGCAATCATCCAGTTCTGAAAGAGTTCGTGTCTCGCTTGACCGGTTGGGGTAACGATACACTACCAGTTCGGCGCACTCTCCTTCGCAACAACACCCCCGGAAACCGTGCCATTGGTGTACACTACGACCAATCGTTCATGCGTTACGGCGAGCCCACGGCTGTCACAGCTTGGGTACCCATGGGGGATGTTAGGATTGACGGTGGCGGTCTCATATATCTCGAGAATGGAGATGAGCTTGGCCAACAGATGGAGGAAGATTTTGCTCAGAAAGCTAAGGCCGTCGGTATGAGTGACGAGGAAGTCCGCAACGCTTACAATGCCAACATGATGAGTACGGGGTTCTTGTCCGAGGGGCCGGCTGATTTCGGGCGCAAATATGGCAAGAGATGGCTTGTGAGTGACTATGAAGCTGGAGATGTGGTTCTTCACACCCCTCATATGGTAAACATATTGATTCTTTTGCGGTTTGCTATACTAACACTACACACAGATCCATGCATCTACCATCAACCATGATAGTGAAGGCCGTATCCGGCTTGGTACAGATCTCCGATTCGTTAATTCGAAGAGGCCTTATGATACTGTATGTTTTTGTCTCCTGCTCCAATAGATCTTCACTAATGAGTCTGTAGCGTTGGAACAAGGATTTTCATTTTGACGATGGGCTGTAATGTCAATGAGTGCTCGAGGTGATGTTGCTTAAGAATGACTGGTACATTTGTTCTTTCTCAGTCAACTAGACCTTTTCGAAGTTATCCATCTCTTCCCATTCCCTTTTCAAGGCTTCAATCTGTGCTTTCGTCTTCCATTTGATGAGGTCTTCAACAGTCTGTAGGTATTCGACAGTATGCGTACGTTCGAGCTTACTACGGACACAATACCCACCTGATCATGTTAGTTAAGATCCATGCCATGAATACATGGTTTGTAACGTACAAAGTGACAGCATATGTGCTGGAAGATAGAATGCATTAATGACATGCATGTTGGACAAAGCTAGCCCCATTAAAATGCACAGGTACGAAGTGATCCGTTGCTAGGATGAATTTGTAAGTATGAAGAGCGTAGATTTCTCTGTTTACCATACCTCCCAATCATGTCTCGATTTAGCAGCTTGATATCCAACGCTTGAGTTGACGTTGTTGCACTTGCACAGACAAATGACGGCTCTTGAAGCATAATAATGCTGCATGGCAATCACTATTAATGTTAATTGCCAAGATAGATTCTCAGGGGATTGCTGATACAAGAAACATACCTGGCACAGAAAGTGCAAACGAAATCACGGGGAATGGCTTATCCATGTTTGGATCTGGTGCTTCGTAGTAGATGGGCTTAAATGTTAGAGGTTTCGTTTCGAACCAGCGGCCAATATCTGACTCGATTGTGTCCCATGAAGCACGGAGGTTCTCTTTAGGGTGTTGTGGAGATACACTCTTCTGATGTTCTGATTGAATTGGGAAGAGGAGCTTCATCATCTTGGCGAACAGGTAGACAATCCGATTGGCATGTGCCGAATCATCATCCCTCCTAAAGACGGTAGATTTCTCAAAGTTCTCGAGGCAAACCTCAACGGGTTGTCTGCGAACCAGGTAGACGTAGATTGTCTGTCTCAAGTGAACCCAACTTGCTGCTTCTGCCAGCCCTCCTTGTGTGACAAAACGGGCGACTGCCTCATGGTTGAGCAAGTTGTGGGTTCCGCTGAGATGGTGGTAGCGATAATCTTGCTCGTTGTCATATTCCTCATACAGACGGGCGATTACGACTGCGGTGAGAAGATTGACATCCCAGGCGTCGGGAGGTTTCTTGAAAGCTTCGATCAGGAGTTCAATTGAATGGTTGTGGTAGTATGTTGCTTCGATATCTGAGGAGTCTTGTGCACATTGAGCGACGTGTCGGCTGGCAAGGGCAAGGATGCCATTCATTATCATGGGATCCTGCAGTGCAAGACGTGGCACTTCCAGTGTAAAGTGTCGAGCATCGTCACAAGCATCCGACTGTAAATCGTCAGCAATAATACGGAAATGATTATGGGAATACCTACGGAAGGAGCAAGTTTATGTATATAAGTAGTTAATAAGAAGGCTTGACGTTGGCTCAGGCCATAAGATGTCTGTTCAACGGAGGTTTGTGTATACGGGTCCTGACTAATATCGTAGGAACATGGAGGGCTGCCAGTTGATACCAAGGCTGAGGGATCTGATTCTAGGGGAGTTATTGTGTCCAATGCCGATAATGCAGGAACGTTGCTATGTCCTGATAGTGATAATGTAGTCTGTAGGGTAGACAAAGATAATGGAATATGGGAGGTCTCATCAATTGCAATTGATGAATGAGTTGCAGAATGAGCATTGGAAGGGTCGACACTATCTTCTGCTTGTATTGACACTGGTGGAATTGAGACAGAGGAAGATGACGACTCTGGTGGTTGTTGGTTTTCAGATGCGTCTAGCTGAACATCGTCAACCGGTGGAGTAGTTTCAGTACGGAGGCCATCAATTCCTTGCGGTGTCACAAATGAGACTGGTTGAGGCAATGAGTATTTGTGACCATCTTGGTAAATTCTCTACATACTTGAATTGGGCAATCTTACCCACGGTCCTGTCCCTTGCTCTGCATATTTATTCCTGAAGCGCAACCTGGGACCAAAGCGGCATTCGTATCCCGACTCAACGCATGCGCTGCAGCTTAGATTGCCCTGCTGGATGACGCATTTTCGATGCCGTCGCCGACAGGTATTACAGCATGCTCGACGCTTCATGAAGAGAATGAAGATGAAAATCTTGACAACTCATGGGTGATGCAATGAGGCAATCCTCGGATTGTAATACGGTGACGCACAGGGTAGATTACCCCGCGGGCATCTATTCCTGATTTGGAAATACTCCTCTTAGCTCTGATTAGCCTCACGAATGTACGGTTGGGATTATTGCTTGTTTGGCTTAGGTGCTTCAAGGGGATACGAGGGACTATACCCAACCAATAGCCGTCGAGGCTTTCCAGATCTTCTGGTCATTTCATAAAGTCTTCCTTTCCTGTCATGTACGCTCTTGAGCATTTGAAGTTTTTGATGGATGGCCCAGCTTGTCGTATTGAGTGATGTAGACACGGTACGAGAGACAAGTGATAGCCCTAAGTCATGCCACCTCTCTTTCCATCACTTCTTCATTTCATCAATTCATTTGTAAGCCACTCTCCTCGACAGTCAATTGTGTATCTCATTTACTTCATTTAGTTAGTAGCAACTGAACTCCCCTAGTCGATTGATTGGGTAGCCGCGCCGTCTAGCCGATAAGAGATCAGATTCTATGGCAACCAACAGCAACCCGGGGATTTATTCGGGCAACACAAACCCAGTCGAGCAATCTGGGCGCGGCGATTAGACGGGAACATGTCGGTTAAACATCGTAGGAAAAGTCGCCATCCTGTCCATTATCAATCCCTCCGCCCCAATTTCCTTTGACTCTGGCGGTTCTTGTACTGTTTAGCTGTGCCATTGACAAACGTGCAGTCCCAAACACAATGTCAACAACCACAACGCAGACGCTAGGCGAGCCCATTGAGCTGACTCGTCTTGACCCTGTTCACCGAATTGAGAGTCATGGTAAAAATGGTCTTGTCCAGGAGCCCGTACCTATCCTCCAGGACAATGACCCCCCACCCAACGCCCAGAGTGAGGTTGAGCGATGGAATTATCCCAAGTCCAATACAGCCAGGATCGTATTCTGCTTCTGGTCATTTATTATTTCCGGAATGAACGACGCTTCTATCGGTGTAAGAACTACTCGAAATTCTTCTGATCTATCACGGACAACTTAACTAACATTACACTCACAACAGGCTCTTCTTCCATATGTATGTCATCCTAACCTTGGTTTTTTATGGCACCTCTGACTTGAAGCTTAGCTGGAAGAATACTACGATATCAGCTATACAGTCGTCTCTCTAGTTTTCCTTACTCCATTTTTTGGCTACTCAGTTGCAGCCTTCACAAATGCACAGATTCATATGAAATTTGGCCAGCGTGGAGTCGCCATCATGGCCCCTATCTGCCACCTCATCACATACATCGTTCTCGCAGCCCACCCTCCATATCCAGTCCTTGTGGTGTGTAACGTTGTGAGCGGCTTTGGTAATGGGTTGACAGACGCCTGTTTCTGTGCCTGGCTTGGCGCCATGGACAAGGCAAATACCATCCAAGGATTTCTGCATGCAAGCTATTCAATTGGCGCTCTCTTTGCGCCCCTGATCGCAACATCTATGGTAGTCAAGGCCGGATTACCTTGGTACACCTACTACTACGTAATGGTAAGATGACTGAAGCCCTACTCGAAATAGTTGGTACTGATGGTGTTTGAAGATCGGCATGTCTACTGTTGAGTTCATCGGTCTGAATATCACTTTCTGGCACAAGACTGGAGCAGTTTACCGCGCCGAGCACTCCAATGAAACGGACAAAGGAGCCGGCACTAGAGAAGCTCTCAAGTCTAAGGTGACATGGCTGGGTGCCCTGTTCTTCTTCTTCTACATGGGCGCTGAAGGTATAAAGCTTTACGCATATATTTTCCGAGAATACTGCTAATTAGACGCAGTCGGTCTTGGCGGATGGGTCGTCACCTTCATGCTCCGAGTGCGCAAGGCGTCTGCCTATGCATCTGGAGCTTCGGGCGTTGGATTTTGGGCTGGCATGGCTGCTGGTCGTGCCATCTTGGGATTCGTCACTGAGCGATACGGCGAACGACTATGCATCACCATCTACCTCGTCCTCTCTCTCGGTCTTCAGCTTCTCTTTTGGCTCGTTCCACAATTTATCGTATCGGCCATCGCTGTCGCTTTCCTTGGCTTCTTCCTGGGGCCCATGTTCCCTGGTGCAGTCATGATGACAGCCAAACTCCTCCCGAAGCAATATCACGTTAGTGCCATGGGATTCGCCATGGCTCTGGGCGGCACAGGCGGTACTATATTCCCCTTTGCCGTTGGTGCTATTGCTACTCACAAAGGTGTTGGGGTTTTGCAGCCCATCATCCTGGCCTTGATTGTGGTGGTGGCTATCATCTGGCTCAGCTTTCCCAGGATCAAGAAGCATGACTAGGCCCGGGAAAGGTGCCATTCGTGGTTTCAAAATGACAATTGCTGTGGTTTTCTGGCCTAGATAGGGATTCTTTAGTCAGATTGTCGACTTTTTATCTTAATGACAGATATAGAGGTGCTGGAAGTATACTTTGAGATATACACGTACGATGACGCATGGATATATAGAAGTGTTGGTTTTAAATGCCTTGATATTTGTACAATGTTATTTAGCCGAAATTGTTATCCATTCGCCCTTTGACATGTCATGATCAGCCCGGGCCGGCTCCAACACCCGCCTTCCCTCGGACCCCAGATTGCTCGGAGAGAAGCCCGACCCACGCTCCCACACCATCATATCCTACCAGACCTAGCTGATGCTCAAGGCCAATGGGAAAGAATCTGGGCATATTGTGTTGGGGTTATTATTGTGCATTGGCTTTCGGGCTTCTCAACTGCAGATGACATTTCGGCAGGGTGTCCGTTCGAGGCAGCTTCTGGTACGATGATAATGCGTGTTTGTTTACTTGCTTGAAACTGCGGCTTGTTGTTGTAGTCATTTAAATTACATGCTTCTCCCTCTTTTCTCTCCGGGGTCTTATTGCTGTTTCACATCCCTTACTGATTCCCTCTTATAGCAGTCCATCAAACCAACGTTACCATGTCTAAGCCAATCGTTCTGCAGCTCGGCGATGATATTCGCTGGAATCATGACCTTTACGATGACTTCAAAGCCCAATTTGAGATCAAACGGTCCTATAGCATGTCTCGATCCGAATTTATCAAGGCTTTAAAAACCAAGGCGTTCGGTGACTTCTTTGCCATTTATCGACCTTTTTGGAACACTGGCGGTGAGATGGGTAACTGGGATGAAGAACTCATCTCCTTACTGCCTTCATCCTGCAAAGTGTACGCCAGTGCTGGCGCTGGTTTCGACTGGGTAGACACTTCCACTTTGGCCAAGAGAGGTATGTTCCATCCACAAAATTCCAGACTATTCAGCCTAACATTTCGTAGGCATAACCTACTGCAATGCTGCTGCTGCATGTGCTGAGTCAGTGGCAGACGCCGCCATCTGGCTCATTATATCTACATTCCGTCTTCTTTCCTGGTCCGCCATCGCTGCTCGGTCAGGAGATAAGGATCAGTTCATCGATGCAAACAAGAACTTGGCTCCTGTATCAAGAAATCCCAATGGCTTCAGTCTTGGTATCATTGGCTTCGGCCGCATTGGTCGTCGTATCGCGGAAAAGGCTTATAAGGCGTTTGACATGAAGATTCTGTACAACGACGTTGTTCAGATGCCGAGGGATATTGAGGAGCCCATACAAGCAGTCTTCCACAAGAGCGCTGATACACTGCTCGCAGAGGCTGACTGTGTTGTCGTGGCTACACCTTTCGCAGGGGAGGCTTTACTAAACAAGTCAGGCCTGGCAAAGATGAAAAAGGGTGCCAGACTCGTCAACATCGCCCGCGGAAAACTCATCAACGAAGCCGATCTCGTCGAAGCTTTGAAAAGTGGCCATCTTTCAGCAGCAGGCCTCGATGTTTTTGAGAATGAGCCTGTGATTAGCCCTGAGCTCATTAAGATGAAGAACGTGGAGCTCCTCTCGCACAATGCCGGGGCATCACTGGACTCTCACATTGGGTTTGAGAAGCTAGGAATGGAAAATATCATTTCTTTTCATAAAACAGGAAAGGCTGTCTCTCCGGTAAATGCTCACTTGATCAAACAGAGCAAGCTGTAGTAGAGAGAATGGATTCAAGTAAAAAGGAGTTTAGGACCAGGCCACTTTCCAATGTTCAGTATTTATTTTATTTCAAATTCCTACACGATGAAACCGAAGTAAGCGAAGCAAAGGATATTTACTCTTTAAGTGGTTTATTATTCATAACACACTCTGCCATCCACAATGTCGTTGAATGAATACGTATCTACAACTTGCTCTCATTCTTCCTAGGAAAGTTCCAAAACTCAAAGTCCCGAATCGGTGAATCTTGCCCACCATATTGGCCGCCATAGCTGAGGCTATATGTCGAATTGATATTACCAGAAACAGACACCTTCAGCCCTGGGAGGTCTTCCCAGCCAGAAATTGTTGTCTTTTTGGAAAATGTGCCGACGAGCAGAGAGAAGATGGAGCTGACATTACCAGAGGGGTATGTCAATTTCAAACTGTAAGGACCAATCTCAACATCCAGGGCCATTTCGGTAGGATAGAGCTAAATCAGAGTTAGTTATTAATGACACTTGAGATCATAACAGGTGTTTCCTACCGAAATAAACGATATTTCGTCTCCTGTATCCCATTGGATAACAGCAGGATTGAAAGCCTCTTGATTCTGACTAGGTCCTCCGATTACAATCTCATCAAACGACTCTGCACCAATGGTGAGGTTCTCTGATAACCAAGAAGAAATGTTTCGAGGGACCTTGTCAAAAGGGGGGTAGTAGGTGCTTGCGTTGAAGCTATGTTCACCCTGGAAGCTAGTCAAGCCTGACAAGACATCTGAAGGTACTAACTCTTTATGGCTTTCTGCAAGGACAGCAAAGAGAGGTGCCCAGGCATAATCCGCCATATGTGACATAACCTGCGGCTGTTTTATTCTTCGTTAGACTACTTTGTACTTTTCTCTTTAGGCATAGTAGAGCCTACCTTGTCAATAAGCGATGAATTCTCTTTGCCAACAAAAGCCCAGAACCAGAGCGCCATGAGACTCAAATAACGATTCATATCATAGCCATAAGATCGATCCCAAGGGCCAGCCATATTTTTCATCCCCGGATGCCATAGTTGGGCTATAGACTGCCAAGTGTGCTGGATCATACCAGGAGCTGATTTGGTCATGATAGAATCATCTGGTAGATACTTGCTCCAAAGTACAAGTCCATATAGTGAAACACCAGTGTAGGTTCCCGAATTAAATTCTGAAAGGGTGTTTGCCCGATCGAACAAATCGATGATGTCCTGTGCATATCTCTCTCCACTCTTGGTCATATTCTTCTCGTGGAGACGACGGCCAGTCCAACCAGACATGAAGGCCCTCATGATTGCCTGAGGTCACGTCAATGGCTTTCTTTCTGCTCCCACTGACTCACTTACGGGGTTGCTGTATGCTGGGTATAGGTTGTCTTTCTTGTTATCGATGTTTCCAAATCGATATTCGTCGCCCTTTGTTGCATTGTGAAGACTATCAAGTATGAGATGCTGTGTGTGCTCGCTGATGAGATCAGAAAATTCTTCCATGGCGACGATCAAGGTTGTTCCAACGAAACCCCTCCAGTTTGGGTCCCATGTGTTGTATATGGTAGCTGGGTACGTCTCTATACCAACAGCCGGCTCCTCGGGCTGCTTTTGGAAGGTTGCATACCTAGCTGCGTGTCAATACTTTGTCTCTCTGGAGTACGATATCCCAACTAACCATTCATCAGCAGGCTCCTTGTATTGACCGTGAATAATATTGCTGATGATCTTCTCTGCTTCCAATACATCGTTGCCCTCGTTGCGAGCTAGGAGACCGAAAGCGTACCAAATCGAGCTGCGTGTGTCGTGTCTCAAGGCGGTGTCAGCACTGAAGTGGTACAGATAGCCGGCTCTCTGATCGTAGTAGATATCCATCCAATTCATACTCTCTGTAAATAGTGATCTGGTGTTATTATCCAATGAGTCCGCAAAGGACGTTCCTGCGCCTGCGCCTACCAAGGCACTGAGGCCAACAGAGGCGAGAGTCCTAATACGCATCTTTACACGGTTAAGATCCCACGATTATGCCAAACCGACAATGGCCAAAGAACAGAAGCCCAACTGAGCCAGGAATAAACGTTGAAATAAACATATGGGGTTATCTCGTTCTTAAAGCTCCATCACCCCGCTCGTGACCCATTTCCAAGTTCTCGTTAGTTTGTTCGTTATCTGGAGAAATAAGTCGACGGTGCTGTCGATCATCGGGATCATGTCCTAAAAGAGGATAAATACGACTTGGGCCGGAAGTCGCCCTGCTTTTGAGCGGCGTGATTCGGGCGCAAGTAGATGTTCTTACCGTCTTTCTCGTTTTATTTCGGTCATATTGTGTCTTTTGAGAATTCAGTTGACAAGGGCAAAGGTGGTTGGTAATAACGCTGGCTTGGCATTTGTCTGTGTGCTTTGTATTCAGGCCGTTTTGTCGGCAGGACAGGGCCCCTCCCTCGTGATGCATCGCGATGCCACAAAATGGCGCAAAAGACATACCAGCTCATGCATTTTATTAACAGAAGCAACTATTCCAAACTAAGGTTTCCTTCTCACACCTTTTGACAGTTGACGGCTTTCTTTTCGTCCAAAGCTCGGACATTTCAGTCCCGCATCAAGTCTAATTAACCCAGGGTCTCTCCGATGAAACATCAATGCCTTCAAATGTCCTAAAACACTAGTGAAGAAAATCCTCCTAGACGCACATCCCTTTTAGTGGTCCTGTCCATCGCGGATAAGCGCTTAAAGAATGTGATAGGATCCCTTGATTCATTTCAGCATGGAGAATATCGTCCGGATAGGCTGTTTCTACAATATGAAGGAAGACCAAATCGTCGTAATCCTCCTTGAAGCTGGTAAATGTTTCAGCCTGTCCATCAACTAGATTATCTATCAAATCCTTTGGATAAATCCCCGAGGCATTACCTGTTAACTTTGTAGCCATCATGATATATATATATATATCTGGGTCATCCTTCTCGTTAATGGACCTTCAAGCTCACTGGATGTCTTGAGTCCTTTCCCTTCCTTTCTTGTCATTCTTTTATTTTCATTCTTGCATTCTCTGGCAGAATGCGTCCTTTCATTTTCTTCGTCACTCTTTTGGCGTCTGCCATTGCCGCTCCCTCCAATAACATTCCCAGAAATGAGGTGACCCCGGATGGTTTTCTCAAAGCAAACCCTGGTGGCATCAACGATGTGGAGTTTACCGAAGACAATACCTTAAACGGTACATATCATGGCAACGATACAAGCACTCTGATTACCCGTGACGGAGATGCTGCTCCTCTGCCACTCAAGCTGGTTAACAACTTCAGCGGTGGAAACGTAAACGCTTACATATCCGGCCTTGACCCTAACGGAGCTGTTGTATTCATTACCGCTGACGGCGGGCTGGTTTACCCAAAGTCCGGAGGATCCAAGCTTCCCGTCGCCATCCAAGAAAATATCGCTATCCCCTTACCTGCCTTTGGCGAAAGCCTGGATTTCTCCTTGCCCATTTCCATCAGTTCCGGCCGGGTCTACTTCGCCGAGGGAGACTTGACCTTTTTCATGGTTGACATCGGGTCAGGTGACGGCCTGGTTCAACCCTCTGTGACAAACCTTCAAGACATCAATTCCGACATCAGCTGGGGGTTCGTCGAGCTCACCTACACCAATGGAACCCTCTTCGCCAATATTAGCTATGTTGACTTTGTTGGCCTTGCTATGGGCATGTCACTTTCCGTGAAAGAGGGGACTACCCAGACTACTGCTGGGTTGAAATCGGGAAGTGCCAGTGATATCTGCGATGATTTGGTCAAGCAAAAGGACTCTGATGGTTGGGCCTGGTCATTCTTGTGTATTGCCAATCTGGAAGGAAGGCCAGTACGCGTCTTGTCTCCTGGAAATCAGTATGATCTCGAACCAATTTCGTTCCGAACCTATTGGACAGATTACGTGGACGAGGTCTGGGCCAAGTACACAGCTCAACCATTGACCGTCAACACGCAGACCGATCACGGTAATGTCGAGTGTCGTGTCACTGGAGATGAGCTCCTGTGCGATGGTGACAGCCGCGGATATGCCAAGCCCAACACAAAGGATATCTGGGGTTGCAACAGCGGACCATTCGCTATACAAGAAGGCGATAACGCTATACACGTGGCCATAGTACCCCGTCTGTGTGCCGCCTTTGTCCGATCGACTCTCCTACTGGAGGGAGGTGATGTCCAACCGCAACTAGACAGCTCGTCCTATTATACTGTCGATCCAACGAACCATTACAGTCGTATCGTTCATGAACATGAAGTGGATGGTCGAGGATATGTTTTCCCTTATGATGATGTTAACCCCAGCAACAATGAGGATGCTTCGGGAACTGTTGCGTCGGGAAGCCCTGATCTACTGACTATCTATGTTGGTGGTCCGCCTACTGTGTCTACTTCACCAGTGTGGTCGAACACTAGCAGTATGGCAATCAAGAAGCCCAGGAAGAAGTGTAGATTAGTGTAAACCAATCTTATCCTTAGCTGAGGTATATAGAAGAGATAGTATCAATATTTACATTACATCATTGACTGTACACACCTTCCCAGAAGTCACCTCTAGGAGACCGGAGACGTTTGAACCGATACAAGGCCCTCCCGAAGGTCCGGTGCAACGTCCTGCGTCTTGCTCAAACCCATATTCCTCGCCTCTCCGATCAACTCCCCGAAGTGACTTGGCAGCACACCACCAGCGCCTTTATCCTTCTTCCGGGCCAGTAATTCGATCTTTCCACTTTTCATTGACATCTTCCGGTATTTTCCACCCCGACAGCCCGGAGTCTTGGCCGGAGCCCTCGGCGGAGATGCGTGATTCAAGATCTTGACCCTCAACCATCCACAGATCCCAGCTAGGTGTTTTCGGGAAATACTGGGTCTTTGTCTAATCATTGCCGAGACCGATGGACCGAGTGTGTATCCCGGACTCGAGAGGTTTTGTTGGAATGTCAATGTAGTGTTGATTTTGATAACATCGGGGCATGCTTGTGAATCACCACTACAACTTTAACCTCCATATATCATGACACTGCTCCTTTTGCTATTTTCTATTACGTATTTCTTCACCTTTCAACCGAATTAGCACTGAAGATTTGTTTCTAAATCACTCACTCCTCAGCCCATTCCCACTCGGACTGTCGGTCGGCCCATCGCAGAGACATCAATCACCCAATTAACCCCTTGAAGCAGGATCCAGAAAATATCGCTACATTTCATGAGGATTGCGTGCTTTTGCTACCATCCCCAGCAAACACCCAATCGGCCCCTATCCCCCTCAAGCCTTTGCCAAGCTCACTGTTCCTTGAGGGTTGGACTTGGCAGACAGCAAAACCCGACCCTTTTGCTCACCTACCATGGTAGCACGTCATTTGATATACATGTTTGTTGCTTCATGGCCATTGAGAACGTCTGAAATCTCTTCATGTGTGTCGGCTGTAACGCGTCAGTGCCGTCACGCCAAGTATTTTGGCCCGTGTTTGCAACAGAATGCCAAGTATTGACAAAAGTTCACTACTACCTCGCTTCTCTTGTCACTTTTCTCGTACTCCCCGTAGTAAGCTGCGTATTGTCGTGGGTCTTCCTTATCCTTCCATCTTCCCACTCCAGGCTGCCATATTAATCCAGTCATGACACCAGGCCCTGCAATTGCGAGAGCGGACATCATGTCAAACAAGGTAACTCGTCGGTTGACGACATCGGTCCTATTGGAGGAGAAATCGACGAACCCTGTAGTTCATCATGATACCGTTGGAAACTTTACATTTATGCTTATCTATCAGGTGTTAATTCAACGACATGCCCCTCTTCTTCCATTCCTCCTTGCCAAGGACTCCTTCCCAAGGCCAAGGGATGATCAAGATTCTGGGCGTAGGTAAAGTCCCCGTAGATTTGCAAGGTTATTCATGAGTGTAGTGTACTACTTCCCATGCAGTACCGTATCTGGGCGAATATTTGTAGAGATGAACTCCCCGAGCCTTACAGCTCTTTTTTGACTGTGTCGCACAACGTCCCCTTTTCTCTCTCTTCTTCTGCCTATCATGTCGACCGAAAAGAAAGACAATGCTCCCCTGAGCTCTCCTGATCAGAGTGACAAAGATGGCTCTGATAGCATCTCCAAAGTTGCCGCTGCCTCCTCTCCCGAGGATCTGGAAGACAAGAAAGAACAGATCCTCAGGGAGCAGCAGCAACAGCAAACTGAGCTCAAGAAACAAGCTGCACCTATTATCCCCATCACTGCTCTCTTCCGTAGGAGAAAGGACTTCGATGAGAACGCCATTGCTACACAGCCATCTGTGTACGATAACCCTGAGACTGCCAAATATTTCCAGCCTCACCATCGATACGAGAACCTCCATCGTTTCGACCCATCGTTCCGATGGACTTGGAAAGAGGAGCTCCCCTTGATCAATAAGATGGATTGGCGCATCACCCTTTGGGCTTGCGTCGCCTTCTTTGGTCTTGATCTCGGTCGAGGAAATCTGTCACAAGCCAACACAGATGACTTTCTCCCCAACCTTGGCATGGACACCAATGACTACAACTTGGGAAATACCGTCTTCCAAATCTCTTTCCTTTGTGCAGAACTGCCCTCTCAGATGATTAGTAAGAAACTCGGTCCTGACCGATGGATCCCTTTCATCATGTGTTCCTGGAGTATTGTCTCTGGTGCTCAATTCTTCCTCTCTGGCCGAACATCCTTCCTCGTCACTCGTGCCCTTCTTGGTATGCTCCAGGGTGGTTTTATCCCCGACATTGTTCTCTACCTCACCTACTTCTTCAAGGGTAGTGAGCTCCCCTTCCGTCTGGCTCTTTTCTGGACAGTCCGCCGCATCACCGATATTGTCGCACCACTCCTCGCCTTTGGCGTCTTGCGCATGCGTGGAGTACTTGGGTACGAAGGTTGGAGATGGCTATTCCTTATCGAAGGGATCATCATGTTGTCTATTGGTGTGTGGTCAATCTTCATGATGGCTCCATCTCCGACCCAGACCCGGACCTGGTACCGTCCTAAAGGGTGGTTCAATGAGAACGAGGAAAAGATTCTTGTCAACCGAATTCTGCGGGATGATCCTTCCAAGGGAGACATGCACAATCGACAGGCTATCACTCCAAAGCTTCTTCTCAAGTCCCTGGCTGACTATGAACTATGGCCCATCTACTGCTTCGGTCTGATCTGGGAGATCCCATCAGGACCGCCTGATCAGTACCTGACTCTGACGCTGCGTAACCTCGGTTTCGATACCTTCAATGCCAACTTGCTCAGTATCCCTGCTCAGTTTATTGGTGCTGTTATGATGTGTATCATGACCTACTTTTCAGAGATGTGGAACGAGAGGGCTCTTTTTGGTGTGTTTACCCAGCTGTGGTATCTTCCCAACCTGATTGCCATGCTATTGCTTCCGGCGAATGCTAGTCCTTGGGCGCAGTATGCTGTGGTCACTGCTCTTCTATCATACCCATCTCGTAAGTCGTTCTTTTTCATAAACCAGCATGTATGCTAACACTGAATAGCACACGCGATGCATGTTGGATGGGCTAGCCGAAACTCCAACTCTGTCCGAACTCGTGCGGTATCGGCAGCAATGTACAAGTATGTCAACATGTGATCTTTCTACAATGTCAAATGCTAATATTCCATGTGTAGCATGATGGTCCAGCTTGCTAGAGTCATCTACTCCAACATCTACCGAGAGGACGACCGGCCTGAGTGTGAGTACTGCATTACACTTCCAGATTCATCACTGACAGCTGCTAGATCGCCGTGGTAACAGCCAGCTTGTTGCCATATGTTGTATGAATATTTGCATCTATCTGTTAGCCAAGCTGTTCTACATCTTCCTCAACAAGCGACGAGAAAAGGAATGGAGTGCGATGACCGAGGAGGTAAGATATTGTAACAGTGCATTTATGAAAAAAAACTCACTAACAATGCCTATAGGAACGAGTTCATTATCTTAACACTACCACCGACAGGGGAAGCAAGAAGAAGGACTTCCGCTTTGCTCACTAAAGAGGTATCAGAATGGCTAAGTATCAACGGACTATGGCCAAGTTGGGTCTTGTCTAAATAAAGGTTTGCACGCAAGAATTAGATTACACGATGAAACCCGTCTGCTGTATCGTTGTATCGTTACACCTAAATACAGTGTTTATCCTGTCTTGGCTTCCCCCTTGTTCAATGTGCTCTCAAGGTTGTAGTCACAACTCGTAATATGGTCTGGGTACGCCAATCCTCCCTGCTTCATCACCTCGCCTATCGTATCCATTACAGCAACGCTCTCAGACAATGGCATAATATCACTCTCCGTCTTTCCATCTCTGATGCATCTCGCAACCTCGTCGGCTTCCCAGAAGAAACCATGTCCCCAACCATTGCGTTCACTATCCTTGGGAACAGGACATTCAACCACTTCGACCAGACTACCACTCTCAGTCTTACGAATAACACGGAATCTCAAGGGCTGATATGCTGGGTGCGCAACAGCTATCTCTCCTTTTGAGCCTTGTATAACTATCCCATAGGCACTTTCTGCATCATTGGGATTGGTAGCCACACGCAAAGAGCTTGTAGCAATGCCTGTGGTACCAGCACGTGGGAACTGGCAAATGATTGCAACATCTTGGTCAACCCCAGTCCTGTACTTGCTCATAGATGACGCAACTCGAGGTAATTCCCTATCTGGCCCGGGCTGTACATGGTAGAGAATCTGGAAAACCCATGTCAGAGAGTAGACGCCATAGTTGAGTAACGTTCCACCAGCCAGGTCCAAGTTTACAGTGCGATGGGTATCGGGGTAGTTCTGTTCCTGGTCTTCATTGGCAATCCTGTTGAATGATAAATCCGCGGTTACTCTTGAAATTGTTCCAATCTCTCCTCTTGCTACGCTATCACGTATCTGTGTGCTTATAGGCATAAATCTTGTCCAGACAGCTTCCATCAGAAATAACTTCTTCTCTTGAGCCGTCGTTACAAGACGTCGCGTCTGCTCTGCCGTAACTGTAAAGGCCTTTTCGCATATTACGTGCTTTCCCGCAGACAGCGCAAGCATCGCATTCTGGAAGTGATGGGAGTGCGGCGTGGCGATGTAAACGACGTCCACGTTGGGGTCAAGTACAAGCTCGACATATGACCCGTACGTGACGATATCATAGACACTGTCGATTCTTTTCTTGAAGGCCTGGGCATTCTCTGTGGATCGGGAGGCAACAGCGACGATTCTGTGGTTGACGTCAAAGACATCTCGCGTGGTAGGGTTGGTGAGAAGATCTTTGCAGAAAGCTGACAAGTGTTAATGCCTGCCCAGGCTGATACTTTGACTGATGGAGTGTTCCAGACCTTCAGCGACAGCACCGGTGGACATGATGCCCCATCTCAGAGTGAATGCAGCTGCCATTGTTGATCGATTCGAAAGGATTGAATGACACAAGTGACGAGGTTTATGGGATCATTGCCAAGATGTGTCAGGACGTGCTTCTTTATCTCATCGTTCGGACCAAGATAGCCCGAGGGGGGAATTTTTGAGTTGGAGTTCCCCCAACCCCCAAAGAGGAGAAGTTTAAGTATCTCGGTTCATAAAGATTCACGACGCCGGTTTCTTAATTTATGTATTATGTGTTAGTTCCAGCTCCAGATGAGTAAGCACTGTGAATAATTTCATAAACAGGTAAATCAAGCCTAGGTCTTAATCAATAATGACAGGAACAGTCCAACCTGTGCTAGTGATGGTGTGGTCAGACATATCGTGTGTTGAAAAGAGAAAATAGTAACTTTGATTATTTGAAATATCTAAAACAATCTCAAACACTGGGGTTAAGGTATGTAAATGATGAAACTTGACTGGTCAATATTCCATGATCGACATGAAGACCAGCGGACTCGCGGAAAACGAAACTTTCCAGGTGGATGCATTCCAGTGTCACAGATCCTCATCAGATCAGATTCTAGAAGACAGAGAGAAACTAATCATGAAAACTTTTTTATTTTCCATTCGCCAAGACGTTCTAAAACAAAACAAGGACAATCTCCTCCGCATTCAGAATCAAGACGAACCCAAGGTTTCAGCCCGTTTCTGGGCCAGCCCTCCCAATTTCTCAGCCGCTGCACCGAGTGTCCTCGGGTCAGCGCCCTGGATCATGGCCTGGCCATTGACAGCGACCTGTTTTCCTTCCTTGAAGAACATGAATGTGGGCATGGCTGTGACTCGGTATGTGCGGGCGACATCCTGAACGTGGTCAACGTTGACTTTTGCAAAGGCCAGAATGTTGGGCACGCTGTGCTTGGCGGCGAGCTGCTCAAAGACGGGTGCGATGGCCTTGCAGGGGGGGCACCAGTCGGCGTAGAAGTCGATGACGACGTAGGTGGTTGATTCGAGGAGTTTTTGTAGTTCCTCGGATGAGTTGATGTGAACGACCATGATGAGTGATGCGTGTGTGTGTGTGTGTGTGTATCCTCGGTAATTGATATCTTTGTATATAACTGCTGTTTGCTTTGATCTTTGATTGGGATTTTCAGATGAATCAATGACGTATGAGTGCAGGTTATTCCTTTGATTTATATAAAGACAACGATCGTCTGTATATGTAGCGGCGTCTCGACGGCTTCTTTGGGTTTCTATGCCCATCCGAAAAAGTCCGTGATGGAATCAACCAGGTGTCGCTTTGAAATCTTTATCTCACGTGACTCTAATTGCGTTATTTGACCCAATTGTTACGTTACGACTGCCATACATAATTCATGCTTGCTAAGCCACGACACATGAGCCACACTGCTGAGTAAATTCTGACGTGGACTGACATGTGGCTCACCAAACCAGCACTTTGACAAAGCATAAAAAGCCGGTTCTACAGAATTACTATGAGTGAGAAGGTAGTGATGATTGATGGTGGTTTGTCACCAACAATTCTCTCACGGAGAAGCCGATAAACGGGATAAATATCGGCAACCACAAGGCCAAGACACGTGGGAATAGTCTCAAGCCTCAAGTAAATAAGCAAACATGTTATCTATTGGGAATAAACTAACTGATTCATGTGCTTCAGACCCATATACTTTATCCCGCAAAATGACTCGGTACCATCACTTCCCGAATGCATGCTTACCCTATACCCCATCACCGCGACAATCAGTCACTCATCACCGTCACATCGATTCAATTGTGATCTCCTGGGCTAGGACCCGTTACTTCCGATATTGGATATTGATCTTCCCCCTTGACCATGATGTAATCACGTCTCCAAATCCAAGACATTCAACTTACTAGCAGAGTAAGCACGAAAGGGAAAGAAAAAAAACTTATCCAGTCGCAACTCCACCCCCAAAATAACATATGGAGCCTCGCCTTCGGGGACATCTCCCCGTCAATCCACCATCCCCAGACGGAAGATATCTCTTCATGTCCGCGCAAATAGTTTCTGCGTCGCTGTCAATTCACTATCAATCTCCTACCCACAATAACAAGACAAGACAAGTCCAGCCCAGTAGCAGTAGCAGTAGCCGTCTTATAGCAGCAACAGTAGCACCACCAGACCCCCCTCCCCCTCCCCATCAAGGCAAGCCGTAGTATCAACGGACAAGGCTCCCCAATCCCACATAAATCCACCATAGCTGAAAGCTTCCCACCAGATCGACAACGACTGCGGATACGGATCAACTGTCTTGTTGTCAGTAAAACGGGGACACAGCCCTGGAACAGCCCGTCGTACCACCGAGCTTTCCACTATCGAACCTGAACCCTCGATCCCAATCCCAATCCCAATCCCAATCCC